>JAKUDI010001740.1:0-25869 GCA_022702515.1 Ilyophis sp. 1 JC-2022 | reverse complement strand
ACATCAGTAAAAACGATAGTATCAAAACAGACTATCATTATATAAATTTAGTTGTGCCTTTAATTAAGATAACTATAAAGTTGCATTCATTGTCATCAATTATAAATAATAACAATTATATTAATGTTGAATTATCCCGAAAAGTCTGTTTATTTCAAAATTAAGGTACGTTTTCGTGGAATAAAAAAAATGTTTAAATGAAAAATCTTTGAAGTGATTCAATTGAACAATTTGATAAATATATATATATATAGTATTATTTATTTGTTTTACTATTATCATGAGTAAAAACATACAATCAATTAGGATTCTATCATACAATATCATAGCCTCAGGGCAAGGATCAGTCTGAAATAGTTCAAGCACACGATAGAAAATATCAGAGATTGTAAAATATGTACGGCCCAGTGAAACTGTAGAAACGGATGAAAAGCCTTATCACTTTGAATTAGTGTGGGAATTTTATATCACTCTTCTGATATGCGATTCTGTAATAAAAAATCACATTGGACAGAAAAGAATGGCAATAACAACTCCTGCATCATACCACGTTTGGGTAAATGAAAATACCTGCTGCAGTTAATACTAACGGGTGAACATTCCTCACTCACACGACCGCCTCAACATTTAACACCTTTCCCTTTACGAAGTGGCCATATCCCTTCAGGAATGCAAAGCTTCTGCTTCGCCCATTGTTCTGAAAGAGTATAAACGGGAGAGGATTTTGGCGTACATCATTCGAGAGTCATCGATTCAGCCGCACGGTAACAAACTGCAGTACTTCCAGTTACGTCCAAGTACATCCCCGAAGAGATGAATAACGCGCTTCATATGACTCTCCAAGGGAGTCGATCATGCTTCCAAGCGCCACCCAGCGGATTACAAAAGAGAAAATATCAGCGATATGCCAAAAGCCACAGTACATATTTGGGACTGATAGCGTGCGTCATTCAACAGTCTCCAAATAAAAGACTAACCTTCTGCCAGGTAAGATAAGGCAACCATATCGATAAAGCTGTGCCAGCAATGTTGTCAGGTAATTCAGGTTAAACTGTGTAAACGTCAAGTTTTGGCTATATTGAGGTGTGACATATTTTATTTCTTTTTTTGAACAGATCATGGACAACTTGGAGCCCTTCGTCTCAGGTGACAGGAGGGGTCTTGTAAATAACATCAGAGTCTGCTTGTCGTCAAACGACTGTTTTGTGAAGGTTAGTAGGCTGCCGTTGACTAAATTTCACTTTAAATCCACATATTCTAGTCTCCCTTAATAGTTGGTTTCCTCCCTCAAATCTGCAATGTTTTATAATCCAAGCATTTGTTTTTTTAGGTTCCGGTGCATCCTGAGTATCCGAATTCAAAGAGAAATTTCTGGAAAGTTGACGAAACCAGTATCACTCCCAAAATGCTGCGACGCCACTTCAAGGGTATGATGGACACCTTCCCTGACCTGGCCTCTAGACTGGAAAGGGGCTGTGGCACCACAGAAGAAATGTACAGGACCCACAACCATCAGAAACCAAGTACCTCTGCGATTCACAACGGATGCGCAATCAAGTTCAGTGGTCCATTTTCCATTGAGTCTATTTTGAAGAAAGACACTTGCTCTCGAAGTTTTCCCAAATCCAGCGTGCTATGCACATTGCTAGGTACTTTGGATGGGCACGACCGAGGCTTGAAACGCACGCGGACAGGATTTGGAATGAAAAGTAAGAGTGGTCTAGAATACCGTTTCTGTGGACCAGCAGAAAGCAGAAGTGAATTCCGAGGGTACATGAATGAGCACGCAAACTCAGTGCTCTCCACAAAGCGCTATACCTCGGAATATTCGACTCCAGAAATCCGGAGGGGACCCGAATGTCACGAGACAATCAGACCCACGAAGAGAACACGCATGTGTCCTGACTTGCCTGGCACCATGTTCCCACGACATGTCATTGAGTGTCACTTCCAGCGTGCCAAAAAGTTTGACATTCCTAACAATCTGCTTTATCCTCTGAATGCACATCCTTTTAATCAATGGAATTTTGGACTGTGAATGATTGTTGCAAAAACCGTGCAATTTCGCCCCACCGTAGTTCCTCATACAAATAATGTATTTTATTGTTTACTGTACTGACTTGCACTTAATAAATATATACTTTCTTAACTTGTTGCTCTGTCCATTGTTATCGATACTGTCGTCGCTGTGGATTTGATATAGGCCGAAAGCCCAATCAGTGGTTTTGTCATGTACATTCAATAAGTCTGCGAATTCTCCTATGCGTGTATGTCCCCTGTAGGGGACACAACTTTCTGGTCTCAAGAACCATATATGCTACTATGCTAAAACCTACACTACATGTTACATTCATTAGATTTCAAATACATACAATATATTGTTTAAACGCATTCAGCGCAACATGTTTTTTGTCGTCCAAGACAATCGAAATAAGTCAAAAAATATTTAAATACTTTTTTCTAGCGGGTCTCAGAAGGATATATCTGAACGTTTTAGAACATTTCTGCCTGTGTTACTATATACCATGAATAAGTTACTGTGGGTGATATGACACAAATTTTCGAAGTGATGACACGCTGTTATCGAGCAGAGTATATATATTTATCTATTGAGACTCCACAAAATCGTATGTGACGTTAAGATGCATATCATTTAATTCCGGTTGCTGTTGCTTTTGTCAAGTTAACGGCTTAGTCTATCACTTACTGGCTAAAGTGTCCTGATACCCACATCTGTTCACTGTCATCCAATATCATTATTCTGGGAGATTACAATATTCATATGGACAATATCAATAATGCTCTCACAAAGGACTTCACTTCCTGTTTGGACAGTTTTGGTCTTCAACAATATATTGATTTTCCCACCCACTCTAAAGGTCATATTTTGGACTTGGTTTGTTGTTCCGGTGTCACTCCCCATAACTGTTCTGCTGTTGATCTCCCCATCTCAGATCACATACTTGTTTCGTTTAATTTATCTCTTACACTATCCAAAACTAAACAGTCACGTGTCATGTCCTTCCGCAACATAAAAAACATCAATTCAGCAGATTTCACAACAGCTATTGACAGTTTCCCCATCATCACTTACCCATGCACCCCGGATCAGCTGGTCTCCTTTTACAATAATAACCTCCAAACTCTGCTGAACTCACTTGCTCCCCTCAAAACTCGGACTGTCTCATTCCCCCACTCTGCCCCTTGGTTCTCCCCCCACCTGCGTCAGCTGAAAGCTAAAGGCCGCCAACTGGAGCGACTTTCTAAAAACTCTGGTCTCACTATTCACAAACAGATGCATCATGCTCACATCCTCCAATACAAAGACGCCCTTTCCTCAGCCAAATCCAACTACTATGCTGAAAAAATCACTGCTGGTGCTGGGAACTCTAGGGTCCTGTTCTCAGTCCTTAACAACACACTGCGCCCTCCTGATTCCCTTCCCCCACATTTCTACTCCTCTGACCACTGTAATACCCTGATGTCATTTTTAATTCGAAAATCGCCACTATTCACCAGCAACTGACCCCTCACACGTCCAGTTGTTCATCCCCTCTAGTTCCCCACTCCCCCTTCCTTAAACCATTTTCATCCTTCCAACTCCCCTCTGCCACCGATTTATCAGAAAAAATTCGGAAATCTAAATTATCCACCTGCCAACTGGACCCCCTACCATCTTCCCTGGTTATAGCCTCCCTCCCCTCCCTGCTGCCCCTGATAACTGCTATCATCCATTCCTCTCTGACCTCTGGTTCTGTCCCATCATCTCTGAAATCT
The DNA here is from genome assembly GCA_022702515.1 of Ilyophis sp. 1 JC-2022. Taxonomy (NCBI): domain Eukaryota; kingdom Metazoa; phylum Chordata; class Actinopteri; order Anguilliformes; family Synaphobranchidae; genus Ilyophis; species Ilyophis sp. 1 JC-2022. The sequence goes on along the minus strand of JAKUDI010001740.1, from coordinate 22,092 downwards.
GCTGCAGTGACCCCGATACTGAAAAAACCCGGTTCAGACCCCAACAATTTCCATAACCTCCGTCCCATCTCCAACCTGCCATTTCTATCAAAAATCTTGGAAAAGGCAGTGGCATCACAACTCCAGGCTCACCTCTCCAAAAATAACCTTTACGAACAGTTCCAGTCCGGTTTTCGCCCCCGCCACAGTACAGAAACAGCCCTCCTTAAGATTACAAACGACCTCCTGATTGCAGCTGACTCCGGACTTTTATCCATCCTCATCCTCCTCGACCTGAGCGCAGCTTTTGACACCATATCCCACTCCACCCTCCTTCATAGACTAGCTTCCATTGGCATAACTGACACACCCCTAGCCTGGTTCCGCTCTTACCTCTCTGGCCGTACTCAGTTCATCCAATTGAAATCATTCACTTCCCATCCATCCCCCCTTTCCTCTGATGTTCCCCAGGGCTCTGTCCTTGGCCCTATCCTCTTCATCACTTACCTTCTCCCACTTGGACTGATCTTCCGTAAATACAATATCAATTTCCACTGCTATGCGGATGACACCCAGCTCTACATCTCCTCCAAACCCACTTCCACTTTCCCTCCCTCCTCCCTCTGTGCCTGTCTTCAGGAAATCAAATCCTGGTTTTCCTCCAATTTTCTCAAACTGAACAGTGATAAAACTGAGGCAGTCCTCATTGGTTCCAAGTCCACCCTCTCTAAGCACCCCAGTTTCACCCTCAACATAGACAACTCCTTGGTTTCCCCCTCCCCTCAGGTCAAGAGTCTGGGTGTCGTCCTCGACAGCACCCTATCCTTCCACTCCCACATCAACAACAACATCCGGTCCGCCTACTTCCACCTCCGCAACATCAACCGTCTCCGCCCTTCACTCACTCCCAACAGCACCGCAATCCTGGTTCACTCTTTAGTCATTTCACGCATGGATTACTGTAATTCCCTTCTTTTTGGTCTCCCGCACAAACTCCTCCATAAACTTCAACTGGTTCAGAATGCTGCTGCCCGTATCATCACCAGAACACCATCCATCAGTCACATCACCCCCGTCCTACATCAACTCCACTGGCTTCCCATTAAACACCGTATTGTCTACAAAGTCCTCCTCCATACATTCAACGCCATCCACAACCTCGCTCCTCCATACCTCTCTGACCTTCTCCATATCTATGTCCCTTCCCGCTCTCTCAGGTCTGCCTCCTCCCTCAGCTTAACTGTCCCCCCAGCCCGTCTGTCCACCATGGGGTCCAGGGCCTTCAGCCGCTCTGCCCCTCACCTCTGGAACTCCCTTCCCCCCGACATCAGGAACATTGACTCCATCTCCCATTTCAAAACCCACCTCAAAACTCACCTTTTTAGACAGGCATATAATTTATAATGTTCCTGTTTGTCTTTGCTCTGCTACAAACTCTGCATTTGTAAATCTTGCTTTTGCATTTTAAGTGTTTTAATATTTTGTATTTCTGTATTTTTTGTATATTGTGTTTTTTATCTTGTATTGTTGTACGGCGACCTTGAGTGCCTTGAAAGGCGCCTTATAAATAAAATGCATTATTATTATTATTATTACTATTCTCATATTTGTTCTAAAATATCCATTTTGCCGCAATTAATGCTATTTTAATAAATCTCTACATTGGTGATACGCAAATACGTATCGCCAAAGCGCATTCTCAGTTGCACCAGATATTGCCGCTATATATGAAATATATGCGTAAAATCTGAGATTTGTGTTTAAATTTGGAAAGTCGCGTTGCTGTAGCTTTTGTCACCTGTGTGCGTGTATATTTTGAGCGTCAACAACACATTGCTATAGACAGACTGAAGTAATTCTAGTGAAAACAGTTGGAAAAATTCCATAACGTTTTTGAGAAAATGTAACATCTCGGAAGCGGAAATATGAGTATATGAAATGACACAGAGAAGATGCTTAACCACTAGAAAGATAATAAGGGGATGGTGCCAATTTGCGCGCTATTCCGTAAGATAATTGATAATGCATCTTTTAAAAACACACAACGCAATTCGTTTTGCACAAACAACGTTTTGCCATGCATTATCTCATGGCTTGTTTAAGTTATGGTCAGTCCTCAATTTAGCTACGGCGCAGAAGAACCTGCTAATTCCAAAATAAATTATTATGATTAAGACGAACATAAGGCAATTGTCTACTGAATTATTATTTTTTTTTTTTTCAGATTATACCATATACATTTCATGAGAAAAAAAAACGCTCATCTTTTTGTGTATATTTTCCATTCTGCTATAAATCCACGTTACATTATCGAAGATAAGTGTAAAAACGCGTAATTTATCTTTGACTTATATTTCACAATGCTGTAGCTTTTTCCTTCGTGGTCGTGTAGAGGTTCACGATAAACCACTCCGTCTACAAACCGTGTGAAAAGAAGTTGAGTATATTATAACATTCGATACATTCATGCAGCAATTTTAATAATTTTGTATTTCGGGAAAATTAGTCATTCATAATGGCATAATGAAGATGGCAAACCGCAACAAATGTATAGCCTACAATACACGCACATTTTTGTTCCAGAAATAATCTTGCGATTTTAACACGTACAGCCTAATTGGTCACCTACAAAAACGTTAACGCTTCCCATTATTATTTGCGTTTTTAGAGTTCAGTCTGTCATCGTTACAGCGACAATATCGAACTATGAGCGAATTCCCCCGGTTCAATGAATTATGTTTTGCAGAATTTATTCAAATTAAAGCATGCGTAATGTCACTGTTTAGTACACATAGATGCTCGTTTTAAAACATTAATACCATATAGACGCCAAGATCAAAAACTTTACCTTGTTTTGTATAGGTCTATGGCTAATTTTAAATATTAGGCAAATCACATAATACAGTCAAGACTGAATTCAATGGACATGCACATTTAAGTAAGGGCTGTTCAGAACTGTAGATTCTTTACATTCCACGTTATTGTCTTGTTAATCCTTACTGAATCTTGCATTATTATGAATAGAAACGATTGACACTTTGAAAAAATGAACTAATGGAGTGATGATTGGACTGAATGTCTGTAATCAGCTGGAATGTTGGGAACATCTCACGGACAAATTCAATTCCCTGTGAAAGCACATCAGTAAAAACGATAGTATCAAAACAGACTATCATTATATAAATTTAGTTGTGCCTTTAATTAAGATAACTATAAAGTTGCATTCCTTGTCATCAATTATAAATAATAACAATTATATTAATGTTGAATTATCCCGAAAAGTCTGTTTATTTCAAAATTAAGGTACGTTTTCGTGGAATAAAAAAAATGTTTAAATGAAAAATCTTTGAAGTGATTCAATTGAACAATTTGATAAATATATATATATATATATATATATATATATAGTATTATTTATTTGTTTTACTATTCTCATGAGTGGAAACATACAATCAATTAGGATTCTATCATACAATATCATAGCCTCAGGGCAAGGATCAGTCTGAAATAGTTCAAGCACACGATAGAAAATATCAGAGATTGTATAATATGTACGGCCCAGTGAAACTGTAGAAACGGATGAAAAGCCTTATCACTTTGAATTAGTGTGGGAATTATATATCACTCTTCTGATATGCGATTCTGTAATAAAAAATCACATTGGACAGAAAAGAACGGCAATAACAACTCCTGCATCATACCACGTTTGGGTAAATGAAAATACCTGCTGCAATTAATACTAACGGGTGAACATTCCTCACTCACACGACCGCCTCAACATTTAACACCTTTCCCTTTACGAAGTGGCCATATCCCTTCAGGAATGCAAAGCTTCTGCTTCGCCCATTGTTCTGAAAGAGTATAAACGGGAGAGGATTTTGGCGTACATCATTCGAGAGTCATCGATTCAGCCGCACGGTAACAAACTGCATTATTTCCAGTTACGTCCAAGTACATCCCCGAAGAGATGAATAACGCGCTTCATATGACTCTCCAAGGGAGTCGATCATGCTTCCAAGCGCCACCCAGCGGATTACAAAAGAGAAAATATCAGCGATATGCCAAAAGCCACAGTACATATTTGGGACTGATAGCGTGCGTCATTCAACAGTCTCCAAATAAAAGACTAACCTTCTGCCAGGTAAGATAAGGCAACGATTTCGATAAAGCTGTGCCAGCAATGTTGTCACGTAATTCAGGTTAAACTGTGTAAACGTCAAGTTTTGGCTACATTGAGGTGTGACATATTTTATTTCTTTTTTTGAACAGATCATGGACAACTTGGAGCCCTTCGTCTCAGGTGACAGGAGGGGTCTTGTAAATAACATCAGAGTCTGCTTGTCGTCAAACGACTGTTTTGTGAAGGTTAGTAGGCTGCCGTTGACTAAATTTCACTTTAAATCCACATATTCTAGTCTCCCTTAATAGTTGGTTTCCTCCCTCAAATCTGCAATGTTTTATAATCCAAGCATTTGTTTTTTTAGGTTCCGGTGCATCCTGAGTATCCGAATTCAAAGAGAAATTTCTGGAAAGTTGACGAAACCAGTATCACTCCCAAAATGCTGCGACGCCACTTCAAGGGTATGATGGACACCTTCCCTGACCTGGCCTCTAGACTGGAAAGGGGCTGTGGCACCACAGAAGAAATGTACAGGACCCACAACCCTCAGAAACCAAGTACCTCTGCGATTCACAACGGATGCGCAACCAAGTTCAGTGGTCCATTTTCCATTGAGTCTATTTTGAAGAAAGACACTTGCTCTCGAAGTTTTCCCAAATCCAGCGTGCTATGCACATTGCCAGGTACTTTGGATGGGCACGACCAAGGCTTGAAACGCACGCGGACAGGATTTGGAATGAAAAGTAAGAGTGGTCTAGAATACCGTTTCTGTGGACCAGCAGAAAGCAGAAGTGAATTCCGAGGGTACATGAATGAGCACGCAAACTCAGTGCTCTCCACAAAGCGCTATACCTCGGAATATTCGACTCCAGAAATCCGGAGGGGACCCGAATGTCACGAGACAATCAGACCCACGAAGAGAACACGCATGTGTCCTGACTTGCCTGGCACCATGTTCCCACGACATGTCATTGAGTGTCACTTCCAGCGTGCCAAAAAGTTTGACATTCCTAACAATCTGCTTTACCCTCTGAATGCACATCCTTTTAATCAATGGAATTTTGGACTGTGAATGATTGTTGCAAAAACCGTGCAATTTCGCCCCACCGTAGTTCCTCATACAAATAATGTATTTTATTGTTTACTGTACTGACTTGCACTTAATAAATATATACTTTCTTAACTTGTTGCTCTGTCCATTGTTATCGATACTGTCGTCGCTGTGGATTTGATATAGGCCGAAAGCCCAATCAGTGGTTTTGTCATGTACATTGAATAAGTCTGCGAATTCTCCTATGCGTGTATGTCCCCTGTAGGGGACACGACTTTCTGGTCTTATTCACAAGAACCATATATGCTACTATGCTAAAACCTACACTACATGTTACATTCATTAGATTTCAAATACATACAATATATTGTTTAAACGCATTCAGCGCAACATGTTTTTTGTCGTCCAAGACAATCGAAATAAGTCAAAAAATATTTAAATACTTTTTTCTAGCGGGTCTCAGAAGGATATATCTGAACGTTTTAGAACATTTCTGCCTGTGTTACTATATACCATGAATAAGTTACTGTGGGTGATATGACACAAATTTTCGAAGTGATGACACGCTGTTATCGAGCAGAGTATATATATTTATCTATTGAGACTCCACAAAATCATTGGGATGGTGCCAATTTGCGCGCTATTCCGTAAGATAATTGATAATGCATCTTTTAAAAACACACAACGCAATTCGTTTTGCACAAACAACGTTTTGCCATGCATTATCTCGTGGCTTGTTTAAGTTATGGTCAGTCCTCAATTTAGCTACGGCGCAGAAGAACCTGCTAATTCCAAAATAAATTATTATGATTAAGACGAACATAAGGCAATTGTCTACTGAATGAATTTTTTTTTTTTTCAGATTATACCATATACATTTCATGAGAAAAAAAAACGCTCATCTTTTTGTGTATATTTTCCATTCTGCTATAAATCCACGTTACATTATCGAAGATAAGTGTAAAAACGCGTAATTTATCTTTGACTTATATTTCACAATGCTGTAGCTTTTTCCTTCGTGGTCGTGGAGGTTCACGATAAACCACTCCGTCTACAAACCGTGTGAAAAGAAGTTGAGTATATTATAACATTCGATACATTCATGCAGCAATTTTTATAATTTTGTATTTCGGGAAAATTAGTCATTCATAATGGCATAATGAAGATGGCAAACCGCAACAAATGTATAGCCTACAATACACGCACATTTTTGTTCCAGAAATAATCTTGCGATTTTAACACGTACAGCCTAATTGGTCTCCTACAAAAACGTTAACGCTTCCCATTATTTATTTGCGTTTTTAGAGTTCAGTCTGTCATCGTTACAGCGACAATATCGAACTATGAGCGAATTCCCCCGATTCAATTAATTATGTTTTGCAGAATTTATTCAAATTAAAGCATGCGTAATGTCACTGTTTAGTACACATAGATGCTCGTTTTAAAACATTAATACCATATAGACGCCAAGATCAAAAACTTTACCTTGTTTTGTATAGGTCTATGGCTAATTTTAAATATTAGGCAAATCACATAATACAGTCAAGACTGAATTCAATGGACATGCACATTTAAGTAAGGGCTGTTCAAAACTGTAGATTCTTTACATTCCACGTTAATGTCTTGTTAATCCTTACTGAATCTTGCATTATTATGAATAGAAACGATTGACACTTTGAAAAAATGAACTAATGGAGTGATGATTGGACTGAAGGTCTGTAATCAGCTGGAATGTTGGGAACATCTCACGGACAAATTCAATTCCCTGTGAAAGCACATCAGTAAAAACGATAGTATCAAAACAGACTATCATTATATAAATTTAGTTGTGCCTTTAATTAAGATAACTATAAAGTTGCATTCATTGTCATCAATTATAAATAATAACAATTATATTAATGTTGAATTATCCCGAAAAGTCTGTTTATTTCAAAATTAAGGTACGTTTTCGTGGAATAAAAAAAATGTTTAAATGAAAAATCTTTGAAGTGATTCAATTGAACAATTTGATAAATATATATATATATATATAGTATTATTTATTTGTTTTACTATTATCATGAGTAAAAACATACAATCAATTAGGATTCTATCATACAATATCATAGCCTCAGGGCAAGGATCAGTCTGAAATAGTTCAAGCACACGATAGAAAATATCAGAGATTGTATAATATGTACGGCCCAGTGAAACTGTAGAAACGGATGAAAAGCCTTATCACTTTGAATTAGTGTGGGAATTATATATCACTATTCTGATATGCGATTCTGTAATAAAAAATCACATTGGACAGAAAAGAACGGCAATAACAACTCCTGCATCATACCACGTTTGGGTAAATGAAAATACCTGCTGCAATTAATACTAACGGGTGAACATTCCTCACTCACACGACCGCCTCAACATTTAACACCTTTCCCTTTACGAAGTGGCCATATCCCTTCAGGAATGCAAAGCTTCTGCTTCGCCCATTGTTCTGAAAGAGTATAAACGGGAGAGGATTTTGGCGTACATCATTCGAGAGTCATCGATTCAGCCGCACGGTAACAAACTGCATTATTTCCAGTTACGTCCAAGTACATCCCCGAAGAGATGAATAACGCGCTTCATATGACTCTCCAAGGGAGTCGATCATGCTTCCAAGCGCCACCCAGCGGATTACAAAAGAGAAAATATCAGCGATATGCCAAAAGCCACAGTACATATTTGGGACTGATAGCGTGCGTCATTCAACAGTCTCCAAATAAAAGACTAACCTTCTGCCAGGTAAGATAAGGCAACGATTTCGATAAAGCTGTGCCAGCAATGTTGTCACGTAATTCAGGTTAAACTGTGTAAACGTCAAGTTTTGGCTATATTGAGGTGTGACATATTTTATTTCTTTTTTTGAACAGATCATGGACAACTTGAAGCCCTTCGTCTCAGGTGACAGGAGGGGTCTTGTAAATAACATCAGAGTCTGCTTGTCGTCAAACGACTGTTTTGTGAAGGTTAGTAGGCTGCCGTTGACTAAATTTCACTTTAAATCCACATATTCTAGTCTCCCTTAATAGTTGGTTTCCTCCCTCAAATCTGCAATGTTTTATAATCCAAGCATTTGTTTTTTTAGGTTCCGGTGCATCCTGAGTATCCGAATTCAAAGAGAAATTTCTGGAAAGTTGACGAAACCAGTATCACTCCCAAAATGCTGCGACGCCACTTCAAGGGTATGATGGACACCTTCCCTGACCTGGCCTCTAGACTGGAAAGGGGCTGTGGCACCACAGAAGAAATGTACAGGACCCACAACCCTCAGAAACCAAGTACCTCTGCGATTCACAACGGATGCGCAACCAAGTTCAGTGGTCCATTTTCCATTGAGTCTATTTTGAAGAAAGACACTTGCTCTCGAAGTTTTCCCAAATCCAGCGTGCTATGCACATTGCCAGGTACTTTGGATGGGCACGACCGAGGCTTGAAACGCACGCGGACAGGATTTGGAATGAAAAGTAAGAGTGGTCTAGAATACCGTTTCTGTGGACCAGCAGAAAGCAGAAGTGAATTCCGAGGGTACATGAATGAGCACGCAAACTCAGTGCTCTCCACAAAGCGCTATACCTCGGAATATTCGACTCCAGAAATCCGGAGGGGACCCGAATGTCACGAGACAATCAGACCCACGAAGAGAACACGCATGTGTCCTGACTTGCCTGGCACCATGTTCCCACGACATGTCATTGAGTGTCACTTCCAGCGTGCCAAAAAGTTTGACATTCCTAACAATCTGCTTTATCCTCTGAATGCACATCCTTTTAATCAATGGAATTTTGGACTGTGAATGATTGTTGCAAAAACCGTGCAATTTCGCCCCACCGTAGTTCCTCATACAAATAATGTATTTTATTGTTTACTGTACTGACTTGCACTTAATAAATATATACTTTCTTAACTTGTTGCTCTGTCCATTGTTATCGATACTGTCGTCGCTGTGGATTTGATATAGGCCGAAAGCCCAATCAGTGGTTTTGTCATGTACATTGAATAAGTCTGCGAATTCTCCTATGCGTGTATGTCCCCTGTAGGGGACACGACTTTCTGGTCTTATTCTCAAGAACCATATATGCTACTATGCTAAAACCTACACTACATGTTACATTCATTAGATTTCAAATACATACAATATATTGTTTAAACGCATTCAGCGCAACATGTTTTTTGTCGTCCAAGACAATCGAAATAAGTCAAAAAATATTTAAATACTTTTTTCTAGCGGGTCTCAGAAGGATATATCTGAACGTTTTAGAACATTTCTGCCTGTGTTACTATATACCATGAATAAGTTACTGTGGGTGATATGACACAAATTTTCGAAGTGATGACACGCTGTTATCGAGCAGAGTATATATATTTATCTATTGAGACTCCACAAAATCGTATGTGACGTTAAGATGCATATCATTTAATTCCGGTTGCTGTTGCTTTTGTCAAGTTAACGGCTTAGTCTATCACTTACTGGCTAAAGTGTCCTGATACCCACATCTGTTCACTGTCATCCAATATCATTATTCTGGGAGATTACAATATTCATATGGACAATATCAATAATGCTCTCACAAAGGACTTCACTTCCTGTTTGGACAGTTTTGGTCTTCAACAATATATTGATTTTCCCACCCACTCTAAAGGTCATATTTTGGACTTGGTTTGTTGTTCCGGTGTCACTCCCCATAACTGTTCTGCTGTTGATCTCCCCATCTCAGATCACATACTTGTTTCGTTTAATTTATCTCTTACACTATCCAAAACTAAACAGTCACGTGTCATGTCCTTCCGCAACATAAAAAACATCAATTCAGCAGATTTCACAACAGCTATTGACAGTTTCCCCATCATCACTTACCCATGCACCCCGGATCAGCTGGTCTCCTTTTACAATAATAACCTCCAAACTCTGCTGAACTCACTTGCTCCCCTCAAAACTCGGACTGTCTCATTCCCCCACTCTGCCCCTTGGTTCTCCCCCCACCTGCGTCAGCTGAAAGCTAAAGGCCGCCAACTGGAGCGACTTTCTAAAAACTCTGGTCTCACTATTCACAAACAGATGCATCATGCTCACATCCTCCAATACAAAGACGCCCTTTCCTCAGCCAAATCCAACTACTATGCTGAAAAAATCACTGCTGGTGCTGGGAACTCTAGGGTCCTGTTCTCAGTCCTTAACAACACACTGCGCCCTCCTGATTCCCTTCCCCCACATTTCTACTCCTCTGACCACTGTAATACCCTGATGTCATTTTTAATTCGAAAATCGCCACTATTCACCAGCAACTGACCCCTCACACGTCCAGTTGTTCATCCCCTCTAGTTCCCCACTCCCCCTTCCTTAAACCATTTTCATCCTTCCAACTCCCCTCTGCCACCGATTTATCAGAAAAAATTCGGAAATCTAAATTATCCACCTGCCAACTGGACCCCCTACCATCTTCCCTGGTTATAGCCTCCCTCCCCTCCCTGCTGCCCCTGATAACTGCTATCATCCATTCCTCTCTGACCTCTGGTTCTGTCCCATCATCTCTGAAATCTGCTGCAGTGACCCCGATACTGAAAAAACCCGGTTCAGACCCCAACAATTTCCATAACCTCCGTCCCATCTCCAACCTGCCATTTCTATCAAAAATCTTGGAAAAGGCAGTGGCATCACAACTCCAGGCTCACCTCTCCAAAAATAACCTTTACGAACAGTTCCAGTCCGGTTTTCGCCCCCGCCACAGTACAGAAACAGCCCTCCTTAAGATTACAAACGACCTCCTGATTGCAGCTGACTCCGGACTTTTATCCATCCTCATCCTCCTCGACCTGAGCGCAGCTTTTGACACCATATCCCACTCCACCCTCCTTCATAGACTAGCTTCCATTGGCATAACTGACACACCCCTAGCCTGGTTCCGCTCTTACCTCTCTGGCCGTACTCAGTTCATCCAATTGAAATCATTCACTTCCCATCCATCCCCCCTTTCCTCTGATGTTCCCCAGGGCTCTGTCCTTGGCCCTATCCTCTTCATCACTTACCTTCTCCCACTTGGACTGATCTTCCGTAAATACAATATCAATTTCCACTGCTATGCGGATGACACCCAGCTCTACATCTCCTCCAAACCCACTTCCACTTTCCCTCCCTCCTCCCTCTGTGCCTGTCTTCAGGAAATCAAATCCTGGTTTTCCTCCAATTTTCTCAAACTGAACAGTGATAAAACTGAGGCAGTCCTCATTGGTTCCAAGTCCACCCTCTCTAAGCACCCCAGTTTCACCCTCAACATAGACAACTCCTTGGTTTCCCCCTCCCCTCAGGTCAAGAGTCTGGGTGTCGTCCTCGACAGCACCCTATCCTTCCACTCCCACATCAACAACAACATCCGGTCCGCCTACTTCCACCTCCGCAACATCAACCGTCTCCGCCCTTCACTCACTCCCAACAGCACCGCAATCCTGGTTCACTCTTTAGTCATTTCACGCATGGATTACTGTAATTCCCTTCTTTTTGGTCTCCCGCACAAACTCCTCCATAAACTTCAACTGGTTCAGAATGCTGCTGCCCGTATCATCACCAGAACACCATCCATCAGTCACATCACCCCCGTCCTACATCAACTCCACTGGCTTCCCATTAAACACCGTATTGTCTACAAAGTCCTCCTCCATACATTCAACGCCATCCACAACCTCGCTCCTCCATACCTCTCTGACCTTCTCCATATCTATGTCCCTTCCCGCTCTCTCAGGTCTGCCTCCTCCCTCAGCTTAACTGTCCCCCCAGCCCGTCTGTCCACCATGGGGTCCAGGGCCTTCAGCCGCTCTGCCCCTCACCTCTGGAACTCCCTTCCCCCCGACATCAGGAACATTGACTCCATCTCCCATTTCAAAACCCACCTCAAAACTCACCTTTTTAGACAGGCATATAATTTATAATGTTCCTGTTTGTCTTTGCTCTGCTACAAACTCTGCATTTGTAAATCTTGCTTTTGCATTTTAAGTGTTTTAATATTTTGTATTTCTGTATTTTTTGTATATTGTGTTTTTTATCTTGTATTGTTGTACGGCGACCTTGAGTGCCTTGAAAGGCGCCTTATAAATAAAATGCATTATTATTATTATTATTACTATTCTCATATTTGTTCTAAAATATCCATTTTGCCGCAATTAATGCTATTTTAATAAATCTCTACATTGGTGATACGCAAATACGTATCGCCAAAGCGCATTCTCAGTTGCACCAGATATTGCCGCTATATATGAAATATATGCGTAAAATCTGAGATTTGTGTTTAAATTTGGAAAGTCGCGTTGCTGTAGCTTTTGTCACCTGTGTGCGTGTATATTTTGAGCGTCAACAACACATTGCTATAGACAGACTGAAGTAATTCTAGTGAAAACAGTTGGAAAAATTCCATAACGTTTTTGAGAAAATGTAACATCTCGGAAGCGGAAATATGAGTATATGAAATGACACAGAGAAGATGCTTAACCACTAGAAAGATAATAAGGGGATGGTGCCAATTTGCGCGCTATTCCGTAAGATAATTGATAATGCATCTTTTAAAAACACACAACGCAATTCGTTTTGCACAAACAACGTTTTGCCATGCATTATCTCATGGCTTGTTTAAGTTATGGTCAGTCCTCAATTTAGCTACGGCGCAGAAGAACCTGCTAATTCCAAAATAAATTATTATGATTAAGACGAACATAAGGCAATTGTCTACTGAATTAATTTTTTTTTTTTTTCAGATTATACCATATACATTTCATGAGAAAAAAAAACGCTCATCTTTTTGTGTATATTTTCCATTCTGCTATAAATCCACGTTACATTATCGAAGATAAGTGTAAAAACGCGTAATTTATCTTTGACTTATATTTCACAATGCTGTAGCTTTTTCCTTCGTGGTCGTGTAGAGGTTCACGATAAACCACTCCGTCTACAAACCGTGTGAAAAGAAGTTGAGTATATTATAACATTCGATACATTCATGCAGCAATTTTAATAATTTTGTATTTCGGGAAAATTAGTCATTCATAATGGCATAATGAAGATGGCAAACCGCAACAAATGTATAGCCTACAATACACGCACATTTTTGTTCCAGAAATAATCTTGCGATTTTAACACGTACAGCCTAATTGGTCACCTACAAAAACGTTAACGCTTCCCATTATTATTTGCGTTTTTAGAGTTCAGTCTGTCATCGTTACAGCGACAATATCGAACTATGAGCGAATTCCCCGGTTCAATGAATTATGTTTTGCAGAATTTATTCAAATTAAAGCATGCGTAATGTCACTGTTTAGTACACATAGATGCTCGTTTTAAAACATTAATACCATATAGACGCCAAGATCAAAAACTTTACCTTGTTTTGTATAGGTCTATGGCTAATTTTAAATATTAGGCAAATCACATAATACAGTCAAGACTGAATTCAATGGACATGCACATTTAAGTAAGGGCTGTTCAGAACTGTAGATTCTTTACATTCCACGTTATTGTCTTGTTAATCCTTACTGAATCTTGCATTATTATGAATAGAAACGATTGACACTTTGAAAAAATGAACTAATGGAGTGATGATTGGACTGAATGTCTGTAATCAGCTGGAATGTTGGGAACATCTCACGGACAAATTCAATTCCCTGTGAAAGCACATCAGTAAAAACGATAGTATCAAAACAGACTATCATTATATAAATTTAGTTGTGCCTTTAATTAAGATAACTATAAAGTTGCATTCCTTGTCATCAATTATAAATAATAACAATTATATTAATGTTGAATTATCCCGAAAAGTCTGTTTATTTCAAAATTAAGGTACGTTTTCGTGGAATAAAAAAAATGTTTAAATGAAAAATCTTTGAAGTGATTCAATTGAACAATTTGATAAATATATATATATATATATATATATATATAGTATTATTTATTTGTTTTACTATTCTCATGAGTGGAAACATACAATCAATTAGGATTCTATCATACAATATCATAGCCTCAGGGCAAGGATCAGTCTGAAATAGTTCAAGCACACGATAGAAAATATCAGAGATTGTATAATATGTACGGCCCAGTGAAACTGTAGAAACGGATGAAAAGCCTTATCACTTTGAATTAGTGTGGGAATTATATATCACTCTTCTGATATGCGATTCTGTAATAAAAAATCACATTGGACAGAAAAGAACGGCAATAACAACTCCTGCATCATACCACGTTTGGGTAAATGAAAATACCTGCTGCAATTAATACTAACGGGTGAACATTCCTCACTCACACGACCGCCTCAACATTTAACACCTTTCCCTTTACGAAGTGGCCATATCCCTTCAGGAATGCAAAGCTTCTGCTTCGCCCATTGTTCTGAAAGAGTATAAACGGGAGAGGATTTTGGCGTACATCATTCGAGAGTCATCGATTCAGCCGCACGGTAACAAACTGCATTATTTCCAGTTACGTCCAAGTACATCCCCGAAGAGATGAATAACGCGCTTCATATGACTCTCCAAGGGAGTCGATCATGCTTCCAAGCGCCACCCAGCGGATTACAAAAGAGAAAATATCAGCGATATGCCAAAAGCCACAGTACATATTTGGGACTGATAGCGTGCGTCATTCAACAGTCTCCAAATAAAAGACTAACCTTCTGCCAGGTAAGATAAGGCAACGATTTCGATAAAGCTGTGCCAGCAATGTTGTCACGTAATTCAGGTTAAACTGTGTAAACGTCAAGTTTTGGCTACATTGAGGTGTGACATATTTTATTTCTTTTTTTGAACAGATCATGGACAACTTGGAGCCCTTCGTCTCAGGTGACAGGAGGGGTCTTGTAAATAACATCAGAGTCTGCTTGTCGTCAAACGACTGTTTTGTGAAGGTTAGTAGGCTGCCGTTGACTAAATTTCACTTTAAATCCACATATTCTAGTCTCCCTTAATAGTTGGTTTCCTCCCTCAAATCTGCAATGTTTTATAATCCAAGCATTTGTTTTTTTAGGTTCCGGTGCATCCTGAGTATCCGAATTCAAAGAGAAATTTCTGGAAAGTTGACGAAACCAGTATCACTCCCAAAATGCTGCGACGCCACTTCAAGGGTATGATGGACACCTTCCCTGACCTGGCCTCTAGACTGGAAAGGGGCTGTGGCACCACAGAAGAAATGTACAGGACCCACAACCCTCAGAAACCAAGTACCTCTGCGATTCACAACGGATGCGCAACCAAGTTCAGTGGTCCATTTTCCATTGAGTCTATTTTGAAGAAAGACACTTGCTCTCGAAGTTTTCCCAAATCCAGCGTGCTATGCACATTGCCAGGTACTTTGGATGGGCACGACCAAGGCTTGAAACGCACGCGGACAGGATTTGGAATGAAAAGTAAGAGTGGTCTAGAATACCGTTTCTGTGGACCAGCAGAAAGCAGAAGTGAATTCCGAGGGTACATGAATGAGCACGCAAACTCAGTGCTCTCCACAAAGCGCTATACCTCGGAATATTCGACTCCAGAAATCCGGAGGGGACCCGAATGTCACGAGACAATCAGACCCACGAAGAGAACACGCATGTGTCCTGACTTGCCTGGCACCATGTTCCCACGACATGTCATTGAGTGTCACTTCCAGCGTGCCAAAAAGTTTGACATTCCTAACAATCTGCTTTACCCTCTGAATGCACATCCTTTTAATCAATGGAATTTTGGACTGTGAATGATTGTTGCAAAAACCGTGCAATTTCGCCCCACCGTAGTTCCTCATACAAATAATGTATTTTATTGTTTACTGTACTGACTTGCACTTAATAAATATATACTTTCTTAACTTGTTGCTCTGTCCATTGTTATCGATACTGTCGTCGCTGTGGATTTGATATAGGCCGAAAGCCCAATCAGTGGTTTTGTCATGTACATTGAATAAGTCTGCGAATTCTCCTATGCGTGTATGTCCCCTGTAGGGGACACGACTTTCTGGTCTTATTCACAAGAACCATATATGCTACTATGCTAAAACCTACACTACATGTTACATTCATTAGATTTCAAATACATACAATATATTGTTTAAACGCATTCAGCGCAACATGTTTTTTGTCGTCCAAGACAATCGAAATAAGTCAAAAAATATTTAAATACTTTTTTCTAGCGGGTCTCAGAAGGATATATCTGAACGTTTTAGAACATTTCTGCCTGTGTTACTATATACCATGAATAAGTTACTGTGGGTGATATGACACAAATTTTCGAAGTGATGAAACGCTGTTATCGAGCAGAGTATATATATTTATCTATTGAGACTCCACAAAATCATTGGGATGGTGCCAATTTGCGCGCTATTCCGTAAGATAATTGATAATGCATCTTTTAAAAACACACAACGCAATTCGTTTTGCACAAACAACGTTTTGCCATGCATTATCTCGTGGCTTGTTTAAGTTATGGTCAGTCCTCAATTTAGCTACGGCGCAGAAGAACCTGCTAATTCCAAAATAAATTATTATGATTAAGACGAACATAAGGCAATTGTCTACTGAATGAATTTTTTTTTTTTTTCAGATTATACCATATACATTTCATGAGAAAAAAAAACGCTCATCTTTTTGTGTATATTTTCCATTCTGCTATAAATCCACGTTACATTATCGAAGATAAGTGTAAAAACGCGTAATTTATCTTTGACTTATATTTCACAATGCTGTAGCTTTTTCCTTCGTGGTCGTGTAGAGGTTCACGATAAACCACTCCGTCTACAAACCGTGTGAAAAGAAGTTGAGTATATTATAACATTCGATACATTTATGCAGCAATTTTTATAATTTTGTATTTCGGGAAAATTAGTCATTCATAATGGCATAATGAAGATGGCAAACCGCAACAAATGTATAGCCTACAATACACGCACATTTTTGTTCCAGAAATAATCTTGCGATTTTAACACGTACAGCCTAATTGGTCTCCTACAAAAACGTTAACGCTTCCCATTATTTATTTGCGTTTTTAGAGTTCAGTCTGTCATCGTTACAGCGACAATATCGAACTATGAGCGAATTCCCCCGATTCAATTAATTATATTTTGCAGAATTTATTCAAATTAATGCATGCGTAATGTCACTGTTTAGTACACATAGATGCTCGTTTTAAAACATTAATACCATATAGACCCCAAGATCAAAAACTTTACCTTGTTTTGTATAGGTCTATGGCTAATTTTAAATATTAGGCAAATCACATAATACAGTCAAGACTGAATTCAATGGACATGCACATTTAAGTAAGGGCTGTTCAAAACTGTAGATTCTTTACATTCCACGTTAATGTCTTGTTAATCCTTACTGAATCTTGCATTATTATGAATAGAAACGATTGACACTTTGAAAAAATGAACTAATGGAGTGATGATTGGACTGAATGTTTGTAATCAGCTGGAATGTTGGGAACATCTCACGGACAAATTCAATTCCCTGTGAAAGCACATCAGTAAAAACGATAGTATCAAAACAGACTATCATTATATAAATTTAGTTGTGCCTTTAATTAAGATAACTATAAAGTTGCATTCCTTGTCATCAATTATAAATAATAACAATTATATTAATGTTGAATTATCCCGAAAAGTCTGTTTATTTCAAAATTAAGGTACGTTTTCGTGGAATAAAAAAAATGTTTAAATGAAAAATCTTTGAAGTGATTCAATTGAACAATTTGATAAATATATATATTTAATTTATTTATTTTTTATTTAAAAATTAAATATAAAAAATAAAAAATTTAAAAATAAAATTAATTTTAAAAAATAGAAATAAAAATAATAAATTAAAAAATATAAAAATAAAAAATAAAATTGAAAAAAAAAAAAAGAAAATAAAAAAAAAATTAAAAATTAAAAAAAATTAAAAAAATAAAAAAAAAAAAAAATATTAAAAAAACATTAAAAAAAAGATAAAGTAATTAAAAATATAAAATTTTATAAAAAAAACTAAATAATTTAAAAAATAATTAATATAATAATAATAAAAAATAATAATAAAATATTATTATAATTAAAAAAAAAAATATATAAAATATATTAAAATATTTAATTAATAATAAAAATAAAAAAAAAATATAATTATAAATAAATAAAAATTTATAAAAATATATAATATAAAAAATTAAAAAAAATAAATAAAAAAAAATTTATAAAATAAAAATAAAAAAAAAATAATAATAAAAAAAAAAAAATAAAAATTTAAAAAATAAATAAAGAACAATCAAAAATAAATAAATAAAAATAAAAAATAAATATAAAAATTAATAAAAAAAAAAAATTAAAAAAATTTAAAAAAAGATTATAATAAAAAAAAAATTTAATAAAAAAAAATAATTAATTATAATAAAAAAGAATAAAATAAAAAATACAATAAAAATAAAAAAAAAAAATTTTATAATATAAAAAATAAATTAAAGAAAAAAAAAAAAATAAAAAATATAAATTAAAAATAAATAAAATAATAAAATAAAAAATTAATATTTAAAAAAAAAAACTAAATAAATTAATAAATAAAAAAATATAAAAAAAATAAAAAAAAAAAAAAAAAAAAAAATATAAAAAAAAAATAAAAAAAAAATTAAAAATAAAATAAAAAAAAAAATATTAAAAAAAAAAAAAAAAAACATATAAAAAAAATATAAAAAATAAAAAATAAAAAAAATAAAATAAAAAAAAAAAAAAAAAAAAAGAAAAAAAATAAAATTAAAAAATAAAATATAATATAAAATAATTAAAAAAAAAAAAAAAAAATAAAAAATAAAAAAAATTAATTAAAAAAAAAATATAATATAAAAAAAATAAAATAAAAATAATAAATTTAAAAAAGTATATAAAAATTAATAAAAAAAAAAGAAAATGAAAAAAAATAATAAAAAAAAAATAAAAAAATAAAAAAAATAAAAAAAAAAAAAATTATTAAAAAATAAAAAAAAAAAAAAAAAAAAAAATAAGATTTAATTAAAAAATATAAAAAAATTAAAATAAAAAAAATAAAAAATAAAAAAAGAAAAAAATAAAAAAAAACTAAAAAATAAGACTAAAAAAAAAAATTATTAATTAAAATAAAAAAAAATATATAATAAATAGAAAAAATAAAATAAAAAAAAAAAAAATAATAAATAAAAAAATAAAAAAAAAAAACAAAAAAAAAATATAAAAACAAAATTTAATTTAGAAAAAATAAAAAAAATAAAAAAAATTTTAAAAAAAACAAAATAAATTAAAAAATAAATAAAAAAATTAAAAAAAAAAAATAAAAAAAAATAAATTTAAAATAACAAAATAACAAAATATATAAATCAAAAAAAAAAAAAAAGAAAAAAAAAAAAAATATATAAAAAAAAATAAAATAAAAAAGTATATTAATAAAATAATTAAAAAAAAAAATATACAAAAATATATAATAAAAACATAAAAAAAAATAAAATAAATAAAAATATAAAAAAAAAAAAAATAATTAAAAAAAAAAAATATTTTAAATAATTTTTTAAAAAAAAAAAATTTTTATAGTTTATACAAATAATGTATTTTATAATACTGTACTGACTTATTAAAAAATATTTATTTTGTTGTTTATATATAGTCAATTTAATAAATCAGTGGTTTTATTTACATTCAATAAGTCTGCGACTAAAAAAATGGTATTTCAAGAAATATAAGAAAAAAATACATTACAGTTATTAAGATATTTTTAAAATTAAACATTTTTTTGTCGTAAAATCGAAATAAAAAAAATATTTAATATTTTTTTTACAAAATAACGTTTTAAAAATTTATTATATAAATAAGGTTACTGTGGGTGATATACAAATGTTCGAAGTGAGGACACGCTGTTATCGAGAGTATATATATTTATCTATTTAAACAAAATCGTATGTGACGTTAAGATGCATATCATTTAGCTTTTTTTGTCAAGTTAAATTTTTTTGTCAAAAATGATACTATCATTTATTATATGTTCTAAAAATATATTTTTTAAAATATTTTAATTTATTTAAATTCTAAATATATAAAATTATATTGCAAGATAAAAATATAAAATATATGCGTAAAATCTGAGATTTGTGTTTAAATATTTTGCTGTATTTTGTCAATGTATATTTTGAGCGTCAAAAATATAATAATTCTAGAAAAATAGTGAAAAATAAATTTTAGAAAATTAAAAAAAAAAAAAAAATATTTAAAATAAATAATTTATTTATTTTTAAGATAATTGATAATGCAATTTAAAAAACACATAAAATTTTTAAACAAAACAATTTAAGTTATGGTCAGTCCTCAATTTAGCTAAAGAACCTGCTAATTCCAAAATAATTATTATAAAGAACGAACATAAAGGAATTTTTATTTATATTTTTTGATTATAAATTACATTTAAAAAAAAAAATATTTTTTTTTTTGTTTTTATCCATTTGCTATAAAAAAATAAACATTATAAGATTTTAAAAATATTTTATTTTTTTTATTTAATGCTTTTTTTTTCGTGTAGAGGTTATAAAAGTCTAAAACCGTGTGAAAAAATTTTATATAATTATAAAATGCATAATTTTTATAATTCATATTCATATGGATAAAAACAACAATATAGCCTACAATAAAACACATAGTTTTTAAACAAAAACACGTAAATTGGTATTAAACGTTACATTTATTATTTTTTAGAGTTCAGACAATAATTTATGAGCGAATATTAAAATATGTTTATTCAATTGATTTTTAGCATGCGTAAAAATTAACATAGATCACGTTTTAACACATAATAATATAAATCAAAAATTTATTTTTTGTAAAATTTAAATAATATTTAGGCAAATCACATAATACATAATTTATAATAAATGAATTTAAGTAAAAACTGTAGATTCTTTACATTCCACGTTATTGTGTGTTAATCCTTACTGAATGAATTATTATTAAATAAAACGATTGACACTTTGAAAAAAAAAAACTAAAAAAAACAAAAAGAAATTTTGAAAGCAATCAGTCAAAACGATAGTATCAAAACAGACTATCATTATAAAATTTAGTTTATTTAATAACTAAAAGTTGCATTCCTTGTCATCAATTATAAATAATAACAATTATATTAATGTTGAATTAAAAAATTTCTAAAAATTAAGGTAAAAAAAAAAAAAAAAAAAAAAAAAATCATATATGAATAATTTTATATATATATATATATATATAGTATTATTTATTTGTTTTACTATTATCATGAGTAAAAACATAC
Organism: Ilyophis sp. 1 JC-2022; assembly: GCA_022702515.1. NCBI lineage: Eukaryota > Metazoa > Chordata > Actinopteri > Anguilliformes > Synaphobranchidae > Ilyophis > Ilyophis sp. 1 JC-2022. Next base: position 668 of record JAKUDI010001740.1, on the reverse strand, counting down.
AATCAATTAGGATTCTATCATACAATATCATAGCCTCAGGGCAAGGATCAGTCTGAAATAGTTCAAGCACACGATAGAAAATATCAGAGATTGTATAATATGTACGGCCCAGTGAAACTGTAGAAACGGATGAAAAGCCTTATCACTTTGAATTAGTGTGGGAATTATATATCACTCTTCTGATATGCGATTCTGTAATAAAAAATCACATTGGACAGAAAAGAATGGCAATAACAACTCCTGCATCATACCACGTTTGGGTAAATGAAAATACCTGCTGCAATTAATACTAACGGGTGAACATTCCTCACTCACACGACCGCCTCAACATTTAACACCTTTCCCTTTACGAAGTGGCCATATCCCTTCAGGAATGCAAAGCTTCTGCTTCGCCCATTGTTCTGAAAGAGTATAAACGGGAGAGGATTTTGGCGTACATCATTCGAGAGTCATCGATTCAGCCGCACGGTAACAAACTGCAGTACTTCCAGTTACGTCCAAGTACATCCCCGAAGAGATGAATAACGCGCTTCATATGACTCTACAAGGGAGTCGATCATGCTTCCAAGCGCCACCCAGCGGATTACAAAAGAGAAAATATCAGCGATATGCCAAAAGCCACAGTACATATTTGGGACTGATAGCGTGCGTCATTCAACAGTCTCCAA
>JAKUDI010001739.1:0-21294 GCA_022702515.1 Ilyophis sp. 1 JC-2022 | reverse complement strand
GTACAGGCTGTCAACTTAAATTTAAGTGTATTTATATGTATTTAAGGGAAAAGTGTCGTGTTGAGGCACGAGCCAATCCACAAAGTAGTTTTTTATTTTGATTTATTTTATTTTTTAATAAAAGAAGGTGCAAAATGTATTGATGTCACACAAAATTTTGGACATGCGTATGCCTATTCTTTAATGACACACGTGAAAACCCACGCAAAAAAAAGAAAATGCCATACCGTGATTTTTGCGCCACCGTGCTTCACTGTCTTCACAGTGTACTGTGGCTTTAATTCAGTACCCGGGGGTCGTCTGACGTACTGTCCACAACCACTAGACCCGAAAAGAACAATTTTACTCTCATCAGTCCACAGAATGTTACGCCATTTCTCTTTGGGCCAATCGATGTGTTCCTTGCTATTTGACCAATTCTGCACATGCCGTTTTTTCAACAATGGTGCTTTACGGGGGCTTCTTGCTGATAGCTTCGCTTCGATCAAACGTCTTCTGACTGTAACAGCACTTACAGGTCATTTTAGATCATCTTTGATCTTTCTGGAGGTGATGATTGGCTGAATCTTTGCCATTCTGACTATTCTTCGATATGTTTTAACAGTAGTTGCTCGTTTTCTTCCGCGTGTTCCGGGTTTTTGTTGCCATTTTAAAGAATTTGAGATCTTTTTAGCTGAGCATCCTATAATTTGCTGCACTTTATACGTTTTCCCCTCTCCAATCAACTTTTTAATCAAATTACGTTGTTCCTCCGAACAATGTTTGGAACGGCCCGTTTTACTTAGCAATTCAGAAGGAAATATATTTTATAACAATGTGTGAAACATTTGCTTCCCTTCTTCCGTAATAAAGGACAATTAATGACACCTGTTTTTTCACAGAAGTAATGAATTCTCTAAACTCCACACTGCTATTATTTTGAACACGCCGCTTTCAATGAGTGAGTCAATTACTCGGAACAAGCAGCGTGCATGTCATGACAGTTGGGTCTGTTGTTTTTCTATTACACTACTACATCTTCAAGTAAATTATTTGCCATGCAGAAATATCACTACTACTAATGTCAGGGAAATTTCCCTGTCTTGTGGGTTTGTGAACTTCTTCTGAAGTATCCCGTGAAAACTACTCTAGTTTTATACAAAGTACAAACTGAGAGTCTTTCAAACAGCAAGGAAGTTTTCCTTTTACAAGCTTTATTACTGCAGCAACAAACAAGATGTATCACATACAGCTGCGTAGCATACACTCTAACAAAATAATACAGTCCTCCTGTAGTTATATTCTTCTTAATGCAGCAAAATCCATCCAATCATAAGCGAATAATGTCTCAATACTCCTCCATTCTTTTATCTACAGAATGTGCTAATTGCAACTTTCTGTTTACTGCACCGGACTTTCTGTTCTAGCTTCACATTCCTAAGCCTTCAATCTCCTTTCACCAGACCCCCCTTTATGACTTAACAGGTTTTGTCTGATTGTGTCAAAACCTTCCAGTAAACATGTGATCATACATTTTGGATAATAAACACCTCTATTTAATAGCTTTAATCATTGAGTAATGCATAGATTTATTTTTCTCTAACACTAATAACAGTGGTTCATCAGGTTACTGATGTTGTACAGTTTTTTTTTTAACAACTGTACATGCTTTTATTTCTTCACGCTTAGACTACTGTAATGCCTTGTTTACATGTATTAACCATGACTGTATTACCAGACTTTAGGTTGTCCAGAATTCTGCTGCTAGACTCCTGACTAGAACAAAAAACAGTCACACGTTACTCCAGTACTAGCTGCCCTAAATTGGCTACCAGTTAATTTTGGAATCCATTTTTAAATCTTACTTGTCACTTACAAGGCATTACATGGTCTGGCACCCAATGAACAGTAAAAATGTGTGAAATAATTTAGATTTTTTAGCATTTATTTTTTACAAATACAGTATAGCATTAACACTGGCGAATACCACTTTATGCAGGCCTGATTGTATTGGAATGTAGCCTACACATTTGTGTACAGGAGAGCCAAGTTTCGCATTTCAGTTTGTGCACCTTTGCTTCAGAGAGCATTGTGTAACCTGTTAAGAGATGCAATGCGTGCTTATGACATTTGGACCGTGGTTTCGCTATTCAAACCAATAGCTACAAACCCGGCAGCAACTTTTCCAGTGTATAAGCTTCCCCCATGTCATATGTCATCGCTTCGCGCAATGCATGATGGGATGTCCAAGTACCATTTTCTCGTTTGGCGAGTTTGCATCCGATACATCTTTGACATTTGGGGCGGATCAAGTACATTTCAGGGATCTTTGAGCGTCATCGCTTCTTTGTGTTCTTGGCTTTGGAACAGAACTTGGCCCGTTATATGACGTCAGCCTATTCACAAGAATGTGTTTCTGGAAGTGCACTACATGCGTCACAAGTCCGTACTTGTGCACACCCGATCATATAGTGGTGGGTATTACAGTTCCTTTCAGGGACCCGGATCCTTTCACTTCGTTCACTAAAAGGATTTGTTTCCGGATTTGTTTCCGGATTCGTTCACTGACCTAGTTCAGACTCTCGTTCACCGCTCTCGTTCACCGATTGTCATTCTCGTTCGCTCACTGTCTGACTCTTGTTCTTCTTGAACGCGGATGAGATGCGTGCACCAAGGAGCCAGCTTTTGGCTCTCATCCTGAGCACCGGATATAATGTCACCCTCTGCTGCTATCTATGATTTGCCAGTTTTCCCATTGGGCTCCATTAATGTTTGACAGCAAATTAAAAATATTTGCACTAATATAATGTTAACTCTGCATTATATTTCTTTAAAAAAATATTTTTTCTGAAGTAATTTTTTTTGTTATCACACAGATTTTTTTTTGTTTTATTTATTTTGGCCTACGTCACATTTTTGCGCCGTATAGTTGGAAAGTGCGCATGTCTTTAACATTTTTTAGCTAGACTGAATATTCATTACTGATATCTGCTATGTCATTTTGCCTAGTCAAAGCTCTAATTCAAGATAATTACATTTTGATTAGTAAGATTCAAACTGCTTTTGCCATTCATGTGTATGGGGTTTCTCATTACAGATATCTACAATTCAGTTGCAGATATCCGCAATGTGAAATGCGGATATCTGCAACTGAATTATGACTAGTTGTAATTCCAGTTTCAGATATCTACAATTTAATTCTGACTCGTCATAATTTCAGTTCAAGATATCTTTCATTTACCTCATTTCAAGATATCTACATTGTCCTTTTTAGATATCTTAAATTAAGTTTTAACTAGTCAGTAGACACGTTGTAGACATCTTGAACGGGAATTATGACTAGTCAAAATTATGTTGTAGATATCTCAAACTGGAATCAGGAATAGCCATAATTTATTGTAGATATATATTATCAAGTTATAGATATCTTGAAATTAATTTTGATTAGAGATATCTGAAATTGGATATATCTTTAACTGTCATTCTGCCTAGTCAAAATGTAATTACAGATATATTGAATTAGTTTTGACTAGGCGAAATGACGTTGCAGATATATGTAGTTATGATAGAAGCTACGTCGGCAAGTAGGCCTACATATTTTTACCGTCATATTTTTTACTACGAGTTTGGCATTAAGACAGAGATCATGTGCGCCAAGACCTTTTTTCTAATAAAATCACGCTCAAGCGGATCAATGCTGCCATTGGCTAATGGCTTGTGAAATAGCAGTAGCTGCAACTTCAGCGAATGGGAAGCTCGCAATTGACAGAGGAACCAAAGGAACAAATCCGGAGACGGTGGTGAGTCAGTTCTTTTCGTTCACGAACGACACACAACTACAATACATTTTGGGAATATTCGCCGCCAAGAATTACATTAACATCGTGATGAACAAATTAATGTGTTTAAGTAATTGTGTCATCAACGAAAACGGGGAGGCCTATGTTTTTATTTTCTTCTCCCCATAATCGGGATGCTTTAATAGTTCTGTTAGTTTTGTTTGCCAACACGCTTCAGATCGGTTTACTTTCCATTCACTAATGTATATTGGCCTGATATATGTTTGTAATGTGGCATGTTGGCATGTAGAATGCATTTAGAAAAGTTCTAACTGGTCCAATGTTACTTCTCCATGTCAATAAGATTAGACTAGCCTACTGTTAGTCTGCTGAATGTCGTTAGATAATATTACAACGCAACATTGGCGTTATCCCTTACCGTTAGGGTAACTAAACGGGCTGTTTCAGAGTGACCACGCCTCCGTTTGCGGTTCAAAAAATGCCTACATTGGGGGTGGGAAAGATGAGATACTCATGAAAGGGTTGGGCTCGAGTTAGATAGCCACGCCCCGTTTCCCATATAAACGATCTAATTTCGGTCAAAACTGCATAAACATTAACATTGTCCAGTCATGGCCATTTAACTGTTAGCTAAGTAACTAACGTAGGTATCTTATTGGCTACTGTGTCTTTGTGGGTTTTTTAGTCATAAAGTGCATTTTTAGGTCAGTCCTGCTTTCCCCGTGGCCTCACAAATCGAGAGAATAGCCGAGGGGGATAAAGAAAATGTGATTGCTGCGATTAAAGTCATTATAGGTTTAGGTTTTTTTCTTTTAAAAAGGGTAATTTATAAATGTACATTAATAAACGTAATCAAAAATGTGCCAGATTTAGCCACTGTGGAATAATTTCCATCTGTAGACCCCGAGCAGGTTGATGGAGAAGCGTTGGGGGAAAAAAACAAAAAAAACATTAGACTAGATTTCCCGTATCATAACCTTATACGTCCGTTTGCCTTCGAAAAGTTGTAAAAACCGTATTTCATACGGGCAGACTATGGTTTGACACGAGATGCTATCCTCTATCAGTAGCCTGTCGCGCACATGCTCCTCAACAAGGGCGTAATTTATGGGGGGTCGCGAACCCCCCAATATCACAAACAGGCCAATAAGAGCCCCCCAATAATATAGCATAATGTCGAGAATACGTAAATTTTGTATAATAAAGACAAAGGTAAACAGATAAAATCTTTTTTTCCCCCCCCCCCCCTGTATTTGTTACTCCCGCCTTCCCCGTCAATTGTACACTTGGTTGCGCCTCTGTGTCAGTCTATTCCTCCCCGCTTCTTGCTCGTACCAAGCTGCCAGTCACACAGGACAGCCACCGTCCAGACAAACGTGAGGGAATGGTAGATCTATGCACATGCACCTTTTGATAATGTTAACGTTATAAATAGCTACATTTTCTAAAATTGTTTATCTCAGGTACTCTGCGCTTATTAATTCCAATAATTGATCATTATCTCAGGTACTCTGCGCTTATTAATTATAGTAATTGATCATTATCTCAGGTACTCTGCACTTATTAGTTCCAGTAATTGATCATTATCTCAAGTACTCTGCGCTTATTAATTCCAGTAATTAATAATTATCTCAAGTACTCTGCGCTTATTAGTCGGGACGAGCGAGAGCCGTTAACACGGAGGGAGGGAAGTCCAAGTCGCCCTGCAGCAGCAGAGCGAAGTGGTCGAGCAGGAGCGTAGTGCTGAATCAAGTCCTGTAGGTAGGAGGGGCCTGACCTTTTGGCTGCAGTGTAGGCCAGGGTCAGAACTTTGAACCTGATCCTGGCCACGACTGGCAGCCAGTGGAGTGACGTGTGAGAACTTCGGGAGGTTGAACACAAGCCGAGCAGCCGCGTTCTGAACCAGTTGTAGGGGCAGAATGGCGCAGGCTGGTAGGCTTGTGAGAAGAGAGTTCCAGTAGTCCAGACGTGAGGTGACCATGGTCTGGACAATGAGCTGAGCAGAGTAGGTGGTCAGGTACGGCCGAATCCTCCAGTTTGTGGTGGACCGTGTCGAATGCTGCAGACAGGTCAAGAAGAATCGGGACAGAGGAGAGGGAGGAGGCTCTAGCAGTGGCGAGTGCCTCGGTCACAGCCAGGAGCGCAGTTTTAGTAGAGTGCCCAGTTCTGAAACCGGACTGATGAGGGTCGAGCAGGTTGTTCTGGTGGAGAAAAACAGACAGTTGGTTAAGGGCAACTCGTTCAAGAGTTTTTGACAGGAAGGGCAGGAGAGACACAGGATCATTTCTGACATCAGAGGGGTCCAAGCTAGGTTTCTTAAGGAGTGGGGTAACACAGGCAGTTTTTAAAACAGCAGGAACATAGCCACAGGTTAAGGAGGTGTTAATAATGGAGGACAGATATGGAAGGACCTCACCGGATATAGACTGGAGGACTGCTGAAGGGATAGGGTCCAGTGGGCAGGTGGTTGCCCGCTGGTGTGACACAAGTTGGAGTGCATCTGTGTCCTCCAGTCTTAAAGGACGGAAGTGTAGCAGTGGGTTCATTGTGGGGGATTTGGGGCGTCACCGGATGTGTGAACGAGTTTCGGATCTCATCTACCTTCTCCTCAAAGTGGATCAGGAAGTCATCTGCAGAAAGAGAAGAGGGTGAGGGGGGTGGAGGAGGGATCAGCAGGGAAGAGAAGGTGGAAAAGAGTTTACGTGGATTAATTTTTGACTGAAAAATTTTTATCTTAGCAGATGTAGTTGCTGATGTGAAGGCTGCCAGCAGAGTGTGATACAAGGCCAGATCATCTGGGGATCTGGATTTCCTCCACTTTCTCTCAGCAGATCGCAGCGTGGTTATGCTGGATCAGAGCGAATCTGTCAGCCACAGGCAGGGGGGTGATGATCAAGCTGGTTTGGAGACAAGAGGACATTGTGAGTCGAGAGACTGAGCGAGGCAGGAGTTAAAGGTGGAGGTTAGATAGGGTCCTAGTGAAGATCAGAACAAACAAACAAGTCAGTTAAATTGATGAGGCTGCCGTAATATTGATTGATGTCGGCAGCCTCTGTTTTAGCTTTATACAGTTTCTTAATTGAACTCGGCTGCTTGCAGGGCTAATACACACAGGTGAAACTGCACACGCAGCAAGATTCACTCTGGAGGTGATGTGCGGCAAACACGCTTAATATACACACAGGTAAAATTGGTTCCAACTACATCTAATTAGCAACACAAAACACAGGTAGCCGGCCCAATTACAGCGCGCAAGCTACAAACTTAATGCAAACTATTTGAAATAAGCTAAGCTACCGGGTGACTCCAATCTGTTCAATTAACTAACAACAGCTGAAAGTACGGTAATGAAATATGATACGCTTATCTGAATCCGAGTGTAGACGATCCACAACGCAGCAAGATGCACAAATACAAAGCACTCTTAAGATCATCTTAATTTTAGGACGCTTTAGGGAAACGAGTCCCTGGTCAGTATTTGTCTATGAATTGTGTTTTTATGGTAAGTTTAAATTTGCCAAGTTGAATAATTTCATGCAAAACAACACTGAATATGCATTTTGTCCTTCACCAAGCAACAACCGTTTTACCAAAGTAAATGGCACATAAACCTTTAATAATTCTCAGATAAGTTATGGCAATTCAGCCTTTGTTATTTGTAATGTAACTCATCTTCTTGTCATGTTCTATACGTCCATTTTATTTTTTAATTGAACAACTTATTCCTCAGTTGCATTGATATTGATGTCAATTGAATAGACTTAAATACATGACAACTCCACAACCCAAGACAGGGACATGAATGGACTGAGGGAAATTGTTGTTATTCCATGGCCAATTCAGGCTGCTCTAAAAAGTCTTTTTTTTTTGCTGGTATTCTCTGTTTTATGTGGCAGGATTGTGAATTTTCTCATAAACGGCATTGAAGCAAACAAAAATGCAAAGATGTTATTAAGCACTTCAGAAAGGGCTTTCTTCCACTCTGCAATAAGAAAACACTCAAAAGAACACACAAAGTGGCAGGTGAAGTTAAAACTGTCATTTTAAAATGTACCTGAGATTTGGAATTGCCAAGGGGAAGAGAAAGGTTTTCTCCCAAGTGCGCCCCCTGTGGTCAGTGAGGCATCTGCATGACTGCAGAGCGTAATGAATGTGTCATCTGTTGCAGTCAGACCTGTTTGATTGAGAGTAAATCCCTTCCCGTTTCCCTCCAGGAGCTGCACTCCCTCCAGACCGTTTTAAGAGCGGCAGAAGATCGTTTTAAGAGCGGCAAAAGACCGTTTTAAGAGCGCAAAAGACCATTTTGAGAATGGCAGAAGACAATTTTGAAAACGGCAGAAGACCATTTTAAGAGTCACAGAAGACCGTTTTAAGAGCGGCATTTATTTTATGTACAGTGCACACCAGATAGCAGGCGGAAAGCTGATTTGATTTATTTTCTGTATTTTCTTTTTCTCAATTTTATTATCATTTTTATTTTTTATTTTGTGCTGGAATGTAAAAAGCACTTTGAGCTGCATGCTTTGTATGAAAGTGCTATACAAATAAAGTTATTATTAAACCCTAGCAAGAGTTAATTGGGAAAATGCGTCATATAAAACTCATCCGATTCTCTATCTTCAGATGAGACCTTTTACTTTTCCACTCTCAGAAACAATTTTCTATTTTTGGCAAATGTTTAGAGTATTGACTTAAGATCTAAATTATATTCTAGCAATTAATTTATGTGCATGAGTTCTATTATTGTATCAAATCACATGACCGTTATTAAGCAGTTATCTGTGAGAAAAATGGACATTAGTAGGCCTTTCAACAAACAAAATATTAGGCTAGTGCCGATCCAACCGACGTCCAGGTAGACTATAGTGAAAAGAAACATACTATAAAATGCCATTATCTGGAATCCTTTATACATTATTAGCATATTTCTATCAACATTTACAAGAACATTAAAATTAATTTAAGTACCAATGTGTACATTGGTGCTTAAAATTCATGAGTCGAAGTAATTGAGTCATCAACAAATGGGTGTACATTCTTATTATTATTATATATTTTTTTTTTTTACCTTGTCCCTGTAACGTGTTTTGTTAGTTTTGTTTGCCAGCACGCTTCAAATAGTTTTACTTTCCATCACTAATCTGTATAAGAAGCAACGTTATGTTTGTAATGTGGCAGTAGATTGTATAATTTTAGCACGTGATTGTATAATTCGTTTTAGATTGTCCAATTACAATGCCATTGTTGTTTGCCATTTGCGTACAGAAATTATTGGTAATGTAGTCTACAAATGGGGGGTTGGTACGCTCAACTATGAAAGGCAAAAGTCCGCAGACAATCCGCAGGACTGACCGTCTGTGACAAATTATAGACCAATTGCTTTAACCTCTCCTGTTTGTAAGTTAATGCAGCGAATGGTAGCAGGAAGGTTAAGTGTGTTATTTAGAGAGAAGAGGAATCATGGCAAAATATCAAAGTGGTTTTAGGAAAGGGAGGAGCACTATGGACCCAGTTATATGCCTCGAGGATGAGGTGAGGAAAGCTCAGGTAAATAAGGAGACGGTGGTAGGAGATTTCTTTAACGCAGAGAAAGCCTATGATATGTGTTATGGAAAGCGGGTCTTTTGCTAAAACTACACTTAATGGGAATTGGAAGTAGTTTCCTTAATTGGATAATGGATTTTCTGAATGGTAGATCTATTCAAGTGAAAATAGGATAAGATCTTATCTAGTAAGTGAGTGGTAGAAAACTTCTCAAGAGACAGTGGTCAGTCCAGTGTTATTTTCCATTATAATTCATGATACAAATATTCCAATAGGCACAGGAAAGTCTTTGTTTGCAGCTGATGGGGTTTTGTGGAAAAGAGGGAGAAACCTGGATCATTTCATTAAAAAAGTGCAGGAAGGAATTAATCATTAATCATAAATGGGGATTTTTTAGGATTTAGGTTATCTGTGGATAAAACAAGAGCAGTTTTTTTCACCAGGTAGAAATAAGGGAAAACTGGAAGTAAACAATGTATGGAAATAACTTGGAATCAGTTATTTTGGAACTTTCGGTTTCGGTTTTTGGAATTTTCTGAGTGTTTTTTGATTCTAGATTGACATGCAGGGAACACATAAGGAATATAGATGAGAAATGTAAAAAGTGATCAATCTAATGAGATGCCTGGCAGGATTGGAGTGAGGAGCAGACATAGCATCACTGAGATATCTGTATATTGCGATAATTAGGTCAAGGATAGACTATGGAAAGACTTTGGTGTATGGATCAGCATCAAAAACAATACTTTATTTCTGCTCCCCACACTGCCCCCACCCCAATCGTGATGTCAGAGTACCTCTTTGGAGGTACCTCTACATCATATGGATAATTGTTGTCGCCCACAACGGAAACAGCCGGCACCTGATTGGTTAGACCCACTACGTTACTTTTGCTTCGGCTCCCCGTTCTTAAACCGGAACAACGTTGCGTCCTGTTCATAAACTTTCTTATTCCACCTAAATAGTCCACTAACATATGTTTCTGAAAATATTTGAGGTGAGAAATAGGCCATGTAATTGTTGAATCTTGATCATATTTGATGTGCAATGTCTAGTTTGACAGTTTGATCTGAGTTATACAAAATACATTGCTCAAAAAAATTTAAGGAACACTTAATCATCACAGTATAACACCAACTAATTTAAACCAAACCGGTCATGCTGGATGATGTTGCAGGCAGCATAACATTCGCCATGGCGTCTCCAGACTCTTTCAGGTCTGTCACATGTGCTCAGTGTGAACCTGCTCTCATCTGTGAAGAGATCAGGGTGCCAATGGCGAACCTGCCAATTCTGGTGTTCTCTGGCAAATGCCAATCGAGCTGCACGGTGCTGGGCTGTGAGCACAGGTCCCACTACAGGACGTCGGGCCCTCATGCCACCCTCATGGAGTCTGTTTCTGACAGTTTGGTCAGAAACATGCACACAAGTAGCCTGCTGGAGGTCATTTTGTAGGGCTCTGGCAGTGCTCCTCTTGTTCCTCCTCGCACAAAGAAGCAGATACCGGTCCTGCCACTGGGTTGTTGCCCTTCTATGGCCTTGTCCAGCTCTCCTTGTGTAATGGCCCGTCTCCCGGTATCTCCTCCACGCTCTTGAGACTGTGCTGGGAGACAGCAAACCTTCTTGCAATGGCACATATGGATGTGCCATCCTGGAGGAGCTGGACTACCTGTGCAACCGGAATGGGCTGCAGGTACCGCCTCATGCTACCAGTAGTGACAAGGGCACTAGCAAAATGCAAAACTAGAGAAAAATCAGTCAGGAAGGATAAGGAGAGAGAAATGGTCTGTGGCCACCACCTGCAAAACCATTTACTTTTTAGGGGTTGTCTTGCTGTTGCCTCTCCTGTCCATCTGTTGTCACTTTCATTTGCACCAAAGCAGGTGAAATTGATTCACAATCGTTTACGCTTCCTAACTGGACAGATCGATATCCCTGAAGTTTAATTGACTTGGTGTTATACTGGGTTGATTAAGTGTTCCCTTAATTTTTTAGAAGAAGAAATGGACAAAATTGCAAAGATTATCGAAGGAGGAGAAGTGAGGAGAATTAAGAGACTGTTTGGAACAGTAAATGGACGTAAAGAAAAGAGTATCAGTACTCCTGGAGCTTCAGGGTTCATTCTTACACGAAAGGGTTAAAATAGGCTATATTAGCTTTAGGGCTTATGGCTTATGTACCACCACCGCTTCGTTGCTACAAATGCCAGAAATACGGACATATTGCCGCAGTTTGTAGGGGGAAACAAAGATGTGCTAAATGTGGAGGAGATCATAAGTATGAAGAATGTGGGGATAATGTGCAAGCTAAATGCTGCAACTGTGGAGGTGCTCATAGCATGGCATATGGAGGATGTGAAGTTAAGAAAAGAGCAATGACAATTCAGCAAATCAAAACACAAAATAACATAACATATGCAGAGGGTGTAAAGAAAGTGCAAGGAGAAAGCAGAGTAGAAGAATCGGAGAGAAACTACCAACGTTCTAGATTTGAAGTGCAAGGAGAAAGGAGAGTAGAAGATTCTGAGAAAACAATTGTTAACCAAGCTTCTAGAGTTGGGATGGAGCAGTCAAACTAAAGGGTTGAGTACTTAAAATTGATTTTATTCATTGCCTATGTCCTCAATTGTTCAGACTAAGCTAAAAGCAAAACAGAGAAAATAAGAATAATAGTTAAGGGAGCGGAAAAGTTCTTGGAGGTGAAGGGTCTTTCTTGGGAGTCCGACTCAAAGGCAGGAAACTAGTTATAAAGGACCTATATAGAAATTAATATCGAGATGAAGAAAAAAGATTCAAATATGATTTAAGAGACGTATTATAGAGATTGTTTGGTATAATTTTAGGTATTATTAGTTATATTTATTTGGTTTTTTTATAAGAGAAATGTGCGCTTTTCCACACTCAGTAACAGTAGGTGGCGGTATGCACCTGACAGTTGGTTTAGACCTGCCATAGAAAACCCGAAGAAGAAGAACAACAACAAAGCCTTCGGAATTCCTACAGCTTCGCGTATAGGAGACGCACCCAGGCGTAATTATCAAACCAAGATGGCGCAGAGTGTTTTTATCTTGTAGCATAGCTAGCTACATTCCGCTTAGTAAAGCATAATTCATTGGATAACGGGTTTTTTCCCCCAGCTTTTTACTTTACAGTCTCTTTCATACAGTTTTTGGTTAGTTATGTCTAAGTTATTCAGGCGTTTCTCCGTGCAGCAGGTCCTAGGAGAAGGGTGTGCCTGCAATACCGGAGCAGTGACCGTCTCAGGGCCGTGACAGTCTCAGGGCCGGCAGGGACCGTCTGAGGACCCTACAGTTTTGCGCATGCGCAAGAGAAACAAAAAAATGGACAAAGAGATGGACGACAATCTGAACGTGAGTGCAAAACTGAATGTGAATCAAGTTTTATTTGTTTAATGTTAAAAACAATTCTGGTGTCTTGAATACGACAGCAAAGTTAATGTTAGCTATCTAGTCGAAGTGTGAGTAGCTTACTAACTTTATGTATGGAACGTGAACTTTAGCGTTTAGCTAAATCGAATTTAACGTTAGCTTATGATAGTGTTGGCTAACGCTAATGTTCGATTCCAAGATAATCGAAGCATATTTAAAAGGCACTACAAACAATCATTGTTATAACGTTAGTTTACCGATAGCTTGCTGCAAAACGAACTAACGTTGACGTTAGCCTCATTTGTTTATTAGTTTAATGAAACCGTAGCGCGGTTTTGGCAAGCCCAACTAGTTGACTATGATAACGAATATCTAGCCAGCACATTGATTAAACTTAATCTGTGATGTTCTATTTCCAGAGGTATGCCTAACCATGTAATGTATTTGTGTGTGTTCCTGCTCCTGCCCCTTTAAAGCCTATATAAACAACATGCCTACCATGGTGCTACTTGTGTACGGACCCGTGTATAATGGCTTGCTGTTCTGTATTGGTATAATGTTATATTTGAATTATATTGTTTAAAAATTAACCATTTTCTTTTTGTAGTCCATCATATATGCCCTGGCTGTACTTCAGAAGCTGTCCATGCAGGAAGCTGAGCAGGTATTCCTCTCTGGTCCGGTTTATCATCACAGGTAAGAGTAGAGAATGTAATTTTATTTACACAATGCCATAAAATCTATCAACTATTTACTAATATTACTTAATACCTTAATAAAGAAGTAGACCATTAGCAAATGTTAACTAAATATGAGTTAACTGTTATTTAATGCTTATAACTGTAAAAAGCAATGTTAATGAATGTACCCTTTTTTATTTTATTTTATTTTAAGTGTTACCAATATTTATGTTAACCTAGCAGTGATTATGTTGTCCGTCTTTACTATTTCAGTGAAGTGGAGGAATATAACCGAGGGATATACCGGCAATTGAGGACAGAAGGGAGACTATTCAATTGGTAGGTAGTGCTGTTACCGACTTCACAATCTGTGGTTTGAATATTGAAGGCTCAGGAAAAGTCAAATGTCAATAACATGTTATTTCTATTTTGTTTTCTATTGTATTATTGCATCTCTCTCGCTCTCTCAGAACAGGAAACCAGGCCCAACAGGCGGAATGTACAGCGCTGGAGCCTCTCAAAATGTACCCTGTGCAAATAAAAGTTATTTCTTTTAAATTTTGTGCACAAATTTGTTTACATTCACGCTACTAAGCATTTTCCTTCAATGAGATAAACCACCACCAGTCAGGGTGTGACCATTAATTACACTGACACAACTTTTGCTGGGGACAATAAAAGCCAACTCAAATATGTGTTTTTGTCACATGACACAATGCCACAGGTGTTGCAATTCTTGAGAAAGCATGCAATTGGCATGCTCAATGCTGGGAGCTTTTTAAATTTTTTCAACAATTGACAAATTTCTTGTGTGAAATATTACTTCTCATTATATTTTCAACTTGGAAATCACTTCCATCTTATTTAAAAAGATGAACACACACGGGAGCTGTACTAGCTTAAAAGAATGGATGTTTCCGTTTTATTCTGGACACCGCCATTGGTGGCTGTGAGAAATCTGCGCCTTGGCATATTCTACAAGTCTCTGGAACTCTACTGGAGGGAAGCTACACCATTCTTTCAAAATAATGTTAAATTGGGTTGAGATCAAGTGGCTGCAAAGGCCATAGCATATGATTCCCATCATTTTCGTACTGTGAGCCACTGTATTTGCCTTGTAAAATAAATGCATTTTGGGGTAAAATGAGTTCTATGTTACATTACATTACAGGCATTTAGCAGACGCTCTTATCCAGAGCGACTTACACAACTTCTTATTACATTTATCCATTCATACAGCTGGATATATACTGATGAAATTCAGGTTAAGTACCTTGCTCAAGGGTACAACAGCAGTGTCCTACCTGGGAATCAAACCTGCAAAAGTTCTAATCTAATGCAAAAATTATGAGGTCAAATGTTTTATACAGCTTTATTATTGACATGCAAGAACTGCGGTCGTGCCATGGTTGCACTGCAATTCAGTAGGTGAAATGAAAAACTAGGGCCCTGACACTGTCCCGGTCCTGAGACTGTCCCGGCCCTGAGACTGTCCCTGACACTGCACTGCTCCGGGCCATGTTGCACTGTTGCGGTCATCCAATTGGGTAGGTGGCGCTGTCGCGAAAAACTAGGGTCCTCAGACGGTCACTGCCGGCCCTGAGACTGTCACGGCCCTGAGACGGTCCCTGCTCCGGTATTGCAGGCACATACTATTGGGTCCTAGCCCCGAAGATGCTTTTGCGATCTTGTCTCAGTGACGCAGAGTAGTGTAAGGTAACAGATTTTCTTTGCTGGTATACCAGTGTTAATTCACTGTTATGTATAAAACGAATCCATCTGAATTAAATGAATATAGTTAACATCACTATATTGTAGCAATGGCAATTAAACATAGCAGCTAGCAATCTGTTTGTGTCTGAGATGAGCTGTTCCGAGCTTCTTTTGAATTCAATAGCGTCTGAAGTGTTTGTTTCGTAGTTTTTGTTCCGCATGGGTAAATTGTTCTGTATGCAGTACAGCAGGCTGTGCAGGTAAACGAATAAGCAATTTATGCATGATGTAACATGAGGGAGAGATAACATGATAAGATGGAAAATAAAAAGTAAAAAACATGAAAGTTGAATGTAGGTAACCGTTATTTAGTTTCATAATTTCTGTACATAAATTGTTGTAATTAAATAGCAAGAAGTGTATGTATATGAATTCTGACTGCTTAGTCATAGTTGTGCAGTTCTCTGTTTTAATAAAAGCTATGAACATATGTATAGCCTTTACAGTTTTTGAGATAAACGGCTTTGTTTGTCACTAGTGAAAACAGGCGGGAATTGGCATTTATTGCCCTTGGTAGGAAGAGGTTAAAGGCCAATTAAGGGGGTGAGGCAGGAAGGGTAAGGAGGGGAGTTTAAAGAAAAGGGGTGAAATCCAATTCATCATTCAAACCTGGGAATTTAGTGGCTTTTAGCTGGAAAATCCAGAATGATTCCCTTTTCAGTAGTTGTTTTAGGCGATCACCTTTCTTTGATGGATTTGATGATTACTTCAATCAAGGCCAATCATTTTGAGTGAAGCTGTTATGTTTTGAATATCTTAAAGGCCCACTCTGTAATTTCGGTTGCTAATCGACAAAAATTACGTGCATGGCAACTATAAGTGGCAACTATTACGTTAGTTTGGTGGATCAGCTGGGCAATGAAAATGCAAACAATAAACCAAGTTGCTTTTGTCCTATGCTTCCTCCAGCTAGCTAGTCTGAGCTATGACCACCTGCTGGATTGTGCAAGAGGCTTTTGGTATTAGTACAGTAGAACCTTGACATACGAGTGCACCAACTTACGAGTATTCCGAGTTACGAGCCGTTGCTCGGACAATTTCTTGCTTCGCCTTACGAGCCTAGACCCGAGTTACGAGCCGAGCAAGCGGAGCGAGCTTAGAGACACCTCCGCTAGATGGCGCAGTTAACCAAGCGAACACCCGCATCTCCCCCACTCACATCGTTCAGTTTACGTGGTTATCTCGTTGTGGAAGCATCTGTTAGTAATCTGTGTTGTGTTTAGCTCTCGTTTTTTCATTGGTGCAGTTATTTTGCCAAATTTATTTGTTGTAACTCAACCATGGGTCCGAAGACAGTAATGGCAAAGGACAGTGATAAGAAGAAGCGAATGATTTTGCTTGAAATTAAGCGTGAAATCATTGCAAAACATGAACGTGGTGTGCGTGTTGTCGACTTGGCTAGGGAGTTTGAGCGTAGTACTTCAACAATATGTACTATTCTCAAGCAGAAGGATTCATTGAAGGCTATAACGCCAGCCAAGGGCCTTACGATTATTTCGAAGCTGCGAACCTCTGTCCATGAAAAGATGGAGAAGCTGCTGTTGGTGTGGTTGACGGAGAAGCAGCTCGCAGGAGATAGCGTGACGGAGGCTATAATTTGTGAGAAGGCACGAGTCATTTACGGTGACTTGTTGAAGCAGACCCCAGGCACTTCAACGGACGTTGCATCAGAAGAGTTTAAAGCCAGTCGGGGCTGGTTCGACAACTTTAAAAAGAGGTCTGGCATTCACTCCGTCGTCAGGCATGGTGAGGCAGCAAGCTCGGATAAGAAGGCAGCGGAAGATTACCTGAAAACTTTTGCTGAATTGATAGAGGCCGAAGGATACGTCCCCCAGCAAGTCTTCAACTGTGACGAGACAGGGTTATTTTGGAAGAAGATGCCAAGGAGGACTTACATAACAGAAGAGGAGAATATGATGCCAGGCCACAAACCCATGAAGGACAGGTTAACCCTCACAGTGTGCGCTAATGCGAGTGGCGACTGCAAGATCAAGCTGCTGCTCGTATACCATTCAGAAAACCCTCGAGTCTTTAAGTCCCACAAAATCTTAAAAGAAAACCTGCAGGTTATGTGGAGGGCAAACCCGAAGGCGTGGGTCACGAGGAAGTTCTTCGTCGATTGGGTAAACCTGGTCTTTGGTCCTGCCGTTAAAAAGTACCTCCTTGAAAATAACTTACCCCTGCAAGCCCTTCTCGTCCTCGACAATGCTCCTGCTCACCCACCGAACCTCGAAGACGACATCCTTGAAGAGTTCTCGTTTATTAAGGTTCTCTACCTTCCACCCAACACCACCCCTCTCCTCCAGCCCATGGACCAGCAGGTGATTTCTAATTTCAAGAAGCTCTTCACGAAGCACCTGTTCCGCCGCTGCTTTGAGGCGACGGAGAGCACAAACCTCACCCTTCGAGAGTTCTGGAAGGATCACTATAACATCGTGATATGCCTCAGAATTATCGATATGGCCTGGCAGGGTGTTACAAGGAGGACCTTGAACTCTGCATGGAAGAAGCTGTGGCCTGAGGCTGTATCCGAAAGCGACTTCGAACCCGAAGCGGAAGTGATAGAGGAGATTGTGAGCCTCGGAAAGTCCATGGGCCTGGAGGTGGATGAAGGAGATGTAAACGAGCTCGTTGAGGAGCACTCCGAGGAACTGACGACGGAGGAGTTACAGGAGCTACAGACGCTGCAGCATACGGAGGTTTTGGAGGAGATTGGGGTAGTGTGGTGAAGGCAGAGGAGGAGGTTATCTCTACAAGTGAGATACAGGAGATGTTGGGAATGTGGGAGAAAGTTTCAGAATTTATACAAAAGAAACATCCAGAAAAAGTGGCAACTGGTCGTGCGTTGGCGTTGTGTAATGACACTTGCCTAACGCATTTCCAAAAAATTTTGATGGGAAGGAAGAAACAAACCACCATGGATAGGTTATCGAAACGCCCTGCAGATCAAAGTGAGAAAAGCGTGACGAAAAAGCCAAAAATGAAAACTGAAAACATCACTGACGAAGATTAAGTGTAAGTAAAGAATAATAATGTAGCAATTAAGTTTAGAACCAGTTTATTTCTTTATATTCTATTTTATTATCTTTGTATTATGTTTTGTATTAATTATTTATGATTTATAAATAAATTTCTCATTTGTATAACTACGTAACAAAGAAATTAGAGTGTTTTTTGGGGGGCTGGAACGGATTAATGGTATTTCAATTAATTTCAATGGGGAAAATTGATTTGATATACGAGTAAACCGAGTTACGAGCTCGGTCACGGAACGAATTAAACTCGTATGTCAAGGTTCTACTGTATAGTGAAAATGAAGCACCTGAAATCTACTCCCCAAAACTGTAGCGTTTGCTAACCTTACTACAGATTATTCTTTCTTCAACTGTAATGTTAAATCAGTTCCATGACCAACGATTATTTGCAGTTAGTTGGTTAACGTTCGGTATCTTATCTAGCTAGCTTGTAGCTAACATTACCTATCTTATTTAGCTAGCTTGTAGCTAACGTTACCTATATAAATTAATTAAAAACATTAAAGACGCTTTCTGACACAGCAGGCGTATAACGTTACTACGAACTACACAGGATTTTTTAGTTGGATACAACTAACTGCATCGAGTAAAGATCATCCCAAATCTGGAATACGGACTGAAGTAAAAAGAGCTATTCCCAGTTTTACTCTTTATAACTAAGTAATCATACATTGCAGGATGGGTATCTTACCTTATAGTTGTCCTCCTCTGGTTGACCGGAGCCAAGACTGTTGTATTTTCTGTGCTTCCGGCATCCGTTGTCTTGCATGCTGCTCAGACCACGGGAATAAAAAAAAATTATTTCCAGAGATTGTGATATAATACATGGTCCTCATTATCTCAAATTAAATCTACTATTATAATTATAATTTAGGAGACTCTAACATTGTTAAAAAGTATGGTAAATACGACATGACAGCGCTTCGGGTTTTGCTGGAAGTCTATGGGCATAGACAGGGCGATGCACCATTACATGTCGCCCCCTTCAGCTTGTTTTTGGTGCTACTAAAAAAACCTTAGGACTTCAGGACACGCCCACCTTGTGGTTTCTAGTTTTCTATATAGTTCGGTGGGTTTCCCCCACCTCATAATGCAAGTGCGCCCCCTGTGGTTAGTCCTGCATCTGTATGACTGCAGAGTGTAATGAATGTGTCAGTTGTTGCAGTCGGACCTGTTTGATTGAGACTTCAGACAATTCAATTCCTTCCCGTTTCCCTCCAGGAGCTGCACTTCTGCACACCTTTGAGCAGCATTATGATGCAGGCAGGAGTCTGTCTGAGACGGGACACTGAGACAACACTACCAGAGCTCACTGAGCAGCACAGTATCAGACAGAAAGAAGAGCAACTCAGTGGAATGGAGTCTGTCCACATGCCAGAGTCAGAGACAGAGTGTGCAGCACCAGGACTCAACACACTGGAGCCAGAGTGTGTTACAGCAAACAGCGGGGTCAGTGATGTACCCCACACACACTCGTCACTGATTAAAATAGAAACAGATCTGGGCTCCACCCACACTGGGGATCTTATTAAGACAGAGAGCCTTGACAGTACAGAGCTGGATATGTAGCCCGTCTGCATCTTGACCAAATCAAAACAGAGGCTGATGATGGAGGATACCTTAAGGCAGAACACATCAGTGACTTGCAGGATATTAAATCTGTTGATATTAAATCTGATCAAATCAAGTGTGAATGCAGTGAAAGTTTGGTGAGTGATGACATGAATACTGTGATGAATGGAGCTGGTGTTGATCACAAAGACCAGACTGAACCATGGAAATTTGCAGGAGAGCCAAACCCAAACTGTAAAAATGAAGAAATTCATGATGTGCCGACCCAATGTGGGGGCTTAAAACAGTACTGTAAGATAAATAATGACGATAATAAGACCAGAATTGTCAAGAAAAGTACAAATGGACGCAACAGACATATTAAATGCCAGAGAACAAATTTTGTAACTGAACCCATAATAAGTAATCCAAGAGAAAACCGAAGCCTTTTGAATTTTGTTCAAATGGAGACAATTCGTAGAAATAAAGGTGAAATTAATATAGGTGAAAAGCCGTACAAATGTACACAGTGTGAGAATAGCTTTAATAGCAAATCTGGTTTAAATAAACACCTTAAAATCCGTAAAAAGCCCTACAAATGTACATTGTGTGGGAAGTTATTTTCTGGAATATCTGATTTAAATCGTCACCAGAGAATTCATACAGGTGAAAAGCCCTACAGATGTATGTTGTGTGGGAAGTGTTTTTCCCAAATATCTCATTTAAATAGCCACCAGAGCATTCATACAGGTGAAAAGCCATATAAATGTTCTCATTGTGGTAAGGTCTTTTCCAGAATACCTGATTTAAATCGTCACCAGAGAATTCATACAGGTGACAAGCCGTACAAATGTACACAGTGTGATAACTTTTTTAATAGCAAATCTGGTTTAAATCAACATCTTAGAATTCATAGAGGTGAAAAGCCCTATAATTGTACATTGTGTGGGAAGTTCTTTTCCAGATTATCTGATTTAAATCGTCACCAGAGAATTCATACAGGTGAAAAGCCCTACAGATGTATGTTGTGTGGGAAGTGCTTTTCCCAAATCTACCATTTAAATAGCCACCAGAGCATTCATAAAGGTGAAACGCCCTACAAATGTACGTTGTGTGGGAAGTTCTTTTCTGCAATATCTGATTTAAATCGTCACCAGAGAATTCATACGGGTGAAAAGCCCTACAGATGTTTATTGTGTGGGAAGTGCTTTTCTCAAAGATCTCATTTAAATAGCCACCAGAGAATTCACACAGGTGAAACGCCCTACAAATGTACGTTGTGTGGGAAGTTCTTTTCCGCAATGTCTGATTTAAATCGTCACCAGAGAATTCATACGGGAGAAAAGCCCTACAAATGTTCTCAGTGTGAAAAGTGTTTTAATGGAAAATATGAATTAACTAATCATCTGAGAATTCATACAGGTGAAAAGCCCTACAGATGTTTGTCGTGTGGGAAGTGCTTTTCCCAAATATCTCATTTAAATAGCCAACAGAGCATTTCATACAGGTGAGAAGCCCTACAAATGTACTGAATGTGGAAAGTG
>JAKUDI010001737.1:0-11269 GCA_022702515.1 Ilyophis sp. 1 JC-2022 | reverse complement strand
TTTCGAATGCTTCCACCTTATCCATAGCTGAACAACTCTCTCCCACTTTTTCCTTGCAAAGTCTTTGATCAGATCCTCATAACCAATCTTACATAGCACATCTGCTTCTATACATAATAGAGATAGGGCATTCAGCCTGCCTTATTGCATAGTTGTTCTGAGGGGATTTCCTAAACAAACACTTGTAAAACTAGTGTTTAACAAATAAACTGAAATAAATTTCACGATGTTCTATCAAAAAAGGCTGGAATAAACAAAACTAAATAGTACTGAAAATGAATTTATTCGTAAACTAAATGAATTAAAAATATCTCCAAGAATAGTATTAACCGTATTCAAGATATATAAAACGTACTTACATTTTAATCGATTAAACAGCCAGAGCTGAGTGTGCTATTGGACTAGTCATTACGCAACTCAAAGCAAGAATGAGGTAATGAATGCACATGCAATTAACATATTGGTTATATTTGTGTAGCATGGCCTCCTTAAAATAGCCTACATTTATTGTGCTATTTCGATACAAAAGAAAACAAAAATGTGCTTTATTTAATCAATATCATTATTTGAAATAGTTTAATAACGGGCAGACTTTCATTAACTAGGGGTAGTCTGTGGTCAGTACAGTTTGCTACAGTTCCTGTCCGCTGATGCACACTCAAGCATATGAACGAATCATTGAGTGATGATCCGGTACACTCAATTCACTTTAAAGATTCGTTCAAAAAGATTCGTTCGTTCACGTACTGCACATCACTAAGACACGCTCGCGCATGCCCACTACACTGGTTAAAGAATGAGTTGAATCGTTCCTGACAGTGTTGTTGTTATACAATATATACACATACTCGGTTAAATCACACTAAAACACTTTCTATGTCTTGGCTGCTGGAAACTACAACTAAAGTTCCCTCATGGGAAAATAAGTTATTCTATCCTGTTCTATTCCATTCTCTTCTCTGGCCACCAAACAAGTCCCCTTTCCCTGAAAGACTGAAAAGTTAAATTCAAAGCGGGCAACGCAGACCCTCTCTCTGCATGAAATCTACTCGTACATGCAGAGAATGGCACTCAAAACGAATTGTAACATTTTGCTTAAACACTAATATCTACTTTCACTTCTGAGGCACACTAACCACATTCCAGGCAGCAAGGAAACATCGAATCAACCTCGCTAGCATGTTATTGGCAACAGTATCGGTCAGCAACCAACTTTCCATGATTGAGCACCCACCGGTCACTGATGTATCAGTGTAATAATAACACTGAAGTCATACTGATGAATAACATTAATTTTTACTTTGATAAATCAAATTCAGATGCGCTTTCTTTTTTGTAAACCCTCTCCCTCCTTTTATCACCTTTAGTGATAAATATACATTAAAAACATAAAAATATTCAAAATGAACTTAACCGCAAATGTTTGTGGTTAATGCCAACGTTTATCAATTTATTATTTTTTCCTACCTAAGAATCCCGATATCTCACGATGGAAAATGTAATAAACACCTTGTAGTTGAAATCGGTGCTCGGCCCGACCTCCCTGCTAGAAATAAATTACCATCACGTTATCATGGCAACTCACACCGTGACCCTCATTGTGCAACAACCCCGTATTAGAGTTCAGCTGTTGTGACAAATTATAGATTATTCATTACCTATATACAATTATATAACATACTGTAGGACCAACTATATCAAAATGTAGTGTCAACATGAACATGTTTTTCTGTGGTAGGATGAATTGCACAAAAAAGCCCATATGTGCACAATAGCAGCACAAGGCCTCAGACCCAAGGGCAGACAATCACGCACGAAAAATGAGCTCATTATTTGTATCGAAGTGTGTTCAATGAACAATGGCCCCAAGCCAGGCACCCAACACGAGCTCATCTCGACACCTGCAAATCAAGGACACATACACACACCCACATGCAGGGAAATTGAAGCAGCCACACCGCAAACACACTCCTCAAAATTTCCCACGGCGAGGTTTAGTTATCTCAAAATTTAGGCATTCATTCACACACACACACACACACACACACACACACACACACACATATAGGCAATTAATTGTTCCTAGCCCGTCCGAAGCGGTAAGCATGAATTACTCCCCACACATTCCTTGTCGGGGCCTGACCGTCAGGAGGAACATCCAGTACCCTGGCCTTGAAAATGTATGTGTGAATGAAGTTTGAGGAACTGATATAATTTATTAAATCCAAATAAAACATTTATCTTCCATCTTTACATACATTGGTGTAAAAACTATGTATTGGACTACTATTGTCAAACCGTGACTAGGATGTTTCTGATATGATTAAATCATAGCATTTCATCAAAACTACCATATAAATAAGGGTCATATGTAATGCTTAATTATGACAGGCAGAGACCTCTGCAGACCATGGAAACACCCAAAAAAAAATAACACACAAGATGTCAGCTGAACTTCATGGTGCGCTGTTATGTTTCGCTTCTGTCATTAACGGACTTGTTTTTACGTCTTGCGGGTGAGCATGAAATTGACGGACTCAGACTGGACTGTGTGATTGAGTGTTTTTTAACATATGTATGTTTTAGCCGATCAGCCTGGGTATGTATATTTGTGCTAAACCTTTTATAATAAATTACGTTATACCAGACTCTAGAATGTTGTGTCTATTTTGGAAGAAAGTTTGAATTACGTGTAGTGCAATGGTTCTGACCCCTCCCGACAGGGCGGTGATAGGTTTGTTCGATTTATCATACTTCACTAGCATGAAGCTATAACTGTATAATTATAACTATAACTGCGTGTATTATCTGCATTAACCAGAGGTTTAAAATCAGTACATTGGCCTGCATTACTTACTTATTTATTTATTTAGTAAATCAGACCTTTTTCTTCAATCTTGTCTGTTACAAAATGAGCCTTTACTCATTTTATCTCTTTCAAACACTTTGAAGGACAAAGAATACGGTTCGGTTATCATGCTGAGATCAATCCTCGTTTTTATTTATTTATAACCATAGGCTAAAACCTTCTCCACAGCGAATTCGCTGTAGCCAGTAGCCTATGCTATTTGAGCACAATAAACTGCAACAGACTGTCTCTGCCTTGTTTTGCCTGCAACTAAATCGAATCACTACCTGAAAATAGAGAACTGAGTAGCACATAACTCCAAGCCAGTCAAAGGACAAAGTTACAAATTAGTGCGCTCAGAATTTTCCATGAAAATAAACTGCATATATGTATAATATCATATAATATATATGTAATGTAATAACAAATTAACTAATAACGCAAATTGAATTACACTTTCACTTCCTTCTATGTCCTTCTATCACTTTCTGTCACAATCCTATGCAAGTTTCCCTCGCATATAACTTCCACTTATCTATCTGTACTAACCATAAACTTAATCAACCGTAAACTCTGATTAAGATCTTCCACACTTCTCTGCACAACACTGTTTACACTTTCCCAGGCGGGTCTTCATTACGATGCGTCTGATCATAAATTTCACAAATCTTATAGTACACTGAGATTATAACACAAACTATTGCAAATATATCATACATTGTAGTATAGCTCCGGAGACACACAAATTGGGCACATAATTTAACTCTTTTTCTTAAGTTCTCTCCTACATGAGCTATTACGGTAATTCTGGTGGTCAGGTTACACACACTGCAAAACGGAAGCTACGGGATCTTTTAACAAAATAAACTGCTTATTTCACTCAAGGTGTAAAGGGTTCAAAGCACTGCAAGTATTTTTAGTTTTCCTTTATAAATTCACCAATAATGTGCCTTCTACCCACTTAATAACTGCTCACTTCATTACGAAGGCTACAACTCAACAAGCCAAAAGTATTTGGACGCCTTTATGCGTGCACCGTTAGATTGTCTGTTCTTCCAGTCTCTCCGCTATCGGTCTGCCCACGACCAACAGGACACTATAATTTGTTCAATCAGAATCCCACTTTATCACAATATACCATGAGTTGGGCTTCCCATTCACTTTTTAAATCACATTATTTTGGGTCAAACAATTTACAGGTTTTTTTTTTTCTTCTAAACTACTCAGCTGATTTAACATAAACACAACACAGCTCATACACAATCCATACAAGGCTGTAATCTCATACTTGTGTCGACACACATTCATTCTCTGGCCAGCACTCACACAACCCACACTTTTTCTCAGACAAAAATGGTTTGTCTGGCTCGGGGAACCATCTCGGCTAAATATTTAGTCCATTTATCACGACGCTTTTTCAATTCCTGGGCACATAGTTTAGAACTCAGATTGTCCCATAGTTTACGCAATATATCCGCGGTAGTCGTCATTTTTGCCTTATTCCGTAAACGTTATTTATTACTTAGATATTGACTCGTTTTAATTTCTACTTTTTACTTGATATGTTTGATTAGGATCCACAATTTAACAGTTCTAATTAAATTAACACAACCTTATTTCCCTTAATTATTCACCAAATATCAGTTATATTGCAGTCATTGGCTGTGATCCTCTGCATTCAGTTACTCATTTAATTTTCTCAATGCACGTCTGCATTATCAGAAAATATTTTCACTGAATCAGTATCACAAAGGCTTACAATGACACCCACAATTTTGTTTATCCCCTTTTATCATTTTAATACAGCAGATATACAACAGATAAAAAAATAAAAAATAAAAAACTCAAAGACCTGTTTATGAATCAAAACTGTATTCCATGAATCAAGTCCTTTTGTATGTTTTCACTCGTGGCTTTAGCGCAATTCTAGCTCGACTGTCCGGTTCGAGTTACCTCACTTCAATTCTAGCTCGACTGTCCGGTTCGAGTTACCTCACTTTTATTATCGCAATTTTATCTCGACTGTCAGGTTCGAGTTACCTAACTTTTATTATCGCAATTTTAGCTCGACTGTCAGGTTCGAGTTACCTCACTTTTATTGTCGACTGTCTGGTTCGACGGACCTTACATTGATATCACTAGATCAATGTATACCACAGTAATTTGCGTATTTCGTTAGAGGTGTATTATACGTCGCACTATGTAACTTGATACTGGCTCTGAATCCTAAGGCTGAATTCGTTTCCAAAAGACTACACACTTAGTATCTCATTACATAGGTCCCACAAATAATGGACCCGCAAATTTGTAATTACACACAACCAAAGAATATTTTATTCTGTGTCTTCCCTGCACTTTTTATCCTTATTCTTTGTCAAGTTGGGTCATGGAATACACCTTAATACATTTATATTCGTTCTGACAAATTTATGCAAATTAGTTCTTTTAACAAATTTTCAGATGGTTTGGTTATATCTCTCAGACATTCCTTATAAAGGTTCTGCTTACCTTGTCTTTTTAGGGGCCCCGGAATGTCCAAGAGATTAAACTGCCACCGTCTTTTTTTTTTTTTATTCTTTTTTTTTTTTATTGATCCAAGATCATCTCCCTCCTCCACGACGAGGTCACCATTTTGTTAGCAATTTAAATATATTGCTTTTCGTGGTCAAGGAGGTAGATCAAAGATACTCTTCAATTCAATTCGAATGGTTAAAACACTTTGTCTTTATTGTGTCAGCTCCAGGTCTTTACAGAATAACACAATGGGTTAGTACATCTGTGGTCCTCTGGAAGCGCGCTGGAAGCGCGCTCGCGCGTGCACGCTCTCGCTCGTGGACCCCCCCATCTCTGCTACTGTGGTGCTTATATACTGTATGCTAAAAAGGGGTTTGTCTTCTACCTTCCATTTTCATACATCACTGGGCGTATAATTAAAACCAATCAAACGTTTAGAATTTCACGTGTTCAGTTCATGTCTAGTATTTTTCCATGAAGATAGAAACTTATGAGTTTTGGCGTTTCCTGTTTTGCATAAACTGACTCTGCTTTTGTGGCAAATCCTTTATCTGAAGAATGTTGTGGCCCTCCCTCTCAGAACTCTCAGAACACAGGCCCAAGGTCACCCATTCGAAACTTAACTACCACAGACAAGTTTATACACTCTATTACAACATACTTTTTATAGAATTAAATGTTAAATTCCCACAGTACACAGAAAGGCTCTGGCTATAGTAAAAGGTTGACTTGTATAACAGCAGTACACAGAGAGGCTCTGGCTGTAGTAAAAGGTTGACTTGTATAACAGCAGTACACAGAGAGGCTCTGGCTATAGTAAAAGGTTGACTTGTATAACAGCAGTACACAGAGAGGCTCTGGCTGTAGTAAAAGGTTGACTTGTATAACAGCAGTACACAGAGAGGCTCTGGCTATAGTAAAAGGTTTATTTGTATAACAGCAGTACACAGAGAGGCTCTGGCTGTAGTAAAAGGTTTATTTGTATAACAGCAGTACACAGAGAGGCTCTGGCTATAGTAAAAGGTTGACTTGTATAACAGCAGTACACAGAGAGGCTCTGGCTATAGTAAAAGGTTTACTTGTATAACAGCAGTACACAGAAAGGCTCTGGCTATAGTAAAAGGTTGACTTGTATAACAGCAGTACACAGAGAGGCTCTGGCTATAGTAAAAGGTTGACTTGTATAACAGCAGTACACAGAGAGGCTCTGGCTGTAGTAAAAGGTTGACTTGTATAACAGCAGTACACAGAAAGGCTCTGGCTATAGTAAAAGGTTGACTTGTATAACAGCAGTACACAGAGAGGCTCTGGCTGTAGTAAAAGGTTTACTTGTATAACAGCAGTACACAGAGAGGCTCTGGCTATAGTAAAAGGTTTACTTGTATAACAGCAGTACACAGAAAGGCTCTGGCTATAGTAAAAGGTTGACTTGTATAACAGCAGTACACAGAGAGGCTCTGGCTATAGTAAAAGGTTGACTTGTATAACAGCAGTACACAGAGAGGCTCTGGCTGTAGTAAAAGGTTGACTTGTATAACAGCAGTACACAGAGAGGCTCTGGCTATAGTAAAAGGTTGACTTGTATAACAGCAGTACACAGAGAGGCTCTGGCTGTAGTAAAAGGTTGACTTGTATAACAGCAGTACACAGAGAGGCTCTGGCTATAGTAAAAGGTTGACTTGTATAACAGCAGTACACAGAGAGGCTCTGGCTATAGTAAAAGGTTGACTTGTATAACAGCAGTACACAGAAAGGCTCTGGCTATAGTAAAAGGTTGACTTGTATAACAGCAGTACACAGAGAGGCTCTGGCTGTAGTAAAAGGTTTATTTGTATAACAGCAGTACACAGAGAGGCTCTGGCTATAGTAAAAGGTTGACTTGTATAACAGCAGTACACAGAGAGGCTCTGGCTGTAGTAAAAGGTTTATTTGTATAACAGCAGTACACAGAGAGGCTCTGGCTGTAGTAAAAGGTTGACTTGTATAACAGCAGTACACAGAAAGGCTCTGGCTATAGTAAAAGGTTTACTTGTATAACAGCAGTACACAGAGATGCTCTGGCTATAGTAAAAGGTTGACTTGTATAACAGCAGTACACAGAAAGGCTCTGGCTATAGTAAAAGGTTTACTTGTATAACAGCAGTACACAGAGATGCTCTGGCTATAGTAAAAGGTTGACTTGTATAACAGCAGTACACAGAGAGGCTCTGGCAGTAGTAAAAGGTTGACTTGTATAACAGCAGTACACAGAAAGGCTCTGGCTGTAGTAAAAGGTTTACTTGTATAACAGCAGTACACAGAGAGGCTCTGGCTGTAGTAAAAGGGTTACTTGTATAACAGCAGTACACAGAGATGCTCTGGCTATCGTAAAAGGTTGACTTGTATAACAGCAGTACACAGAGAGGCTCTGGCAGTAGTAAAAGGTTTACTTGTATAACAGCAGTACACAGAGAGGCTCTGGCTATAGTAAAAGGTTTATTTGTATAACAGCAGTACACAGAGTGGCTCTGGCTGTAGTAAAAGGTTTACTTGTATAACAGCAGTACACAGAGAGGCTCTGGCTGTAGTAAAAGGTTTACTTGTATAACAGCAGTACACAGAGAGGCTCTGGCTGTAGTAAAAGGTTTACTTGTATAACAGCAGTACACAGAGATGCTCTGGCTATAGTAAAAGGTTGACTTGTATAACAGCAGTACACAGAGAGGCTCTGGCAGTA
This sequence comes from Ilyophis sp. 1 JC-2022, assembly GCA_022702515.1. Taxonomy (NCBI): domain Eukaryota; kingdom Metazoa; phylum Chordata; class Actinopteri; order Anguilliformes; family Synaphobranchidae; genus Ilyophis; species Ilyophis sp. 1 JC-2022. The sequence goes on along the minus strand of JAKUDI010001737.1, from coordinate 3,191 downwards.
GTAAAAGGTTGACTTGTATAACAGCAGTACACAGAGAGGCTCTGGCTGTAGTAAAAGGTTGACTTGTATAACAGCAGTACACAGAGAGGCTCTGGCTATAGTAAAAGGTTGACTTGTATAACAGCAGTACACAGAGAGGCTCTGGCTGTAGTAAAAGGTTGACTTGTATAACAGCAGTACACAGAAAGGCTCTGGCTATAGTAAAAGGTTTACTTGTATAACAGCAGTACACAGAGAGGCTCTGGCTATAGTAAAAGGTTGGCTTGTATAACAGCAGTACACAGAGAGGCTCTGGCTATAGTAAAAGGTTGACTTGTATAACAGCAGTACACAGAGAGGCTCTGGCAGTAGTAAAAGGTTGACTTGTATAACAGCAGTACACAGAGAGGCTCTGGCTGTAGTAAAAGGTTTACTTGTGTAACAGCAGTACACAGAAAGGCTCTGGCTATAGTAAAAGGTTGACTTGTATAACAGCAGTACACAGAAAGGCTCTGGCTATATTAATGACACCAGTCACGTCCCCCACAGCGAGTTGGAGGTGCTTCCCTCTGGCCGACGCTTCAGAGCGCCCGTAGCCAAAAAGAACATCTATTACAGATTTTTTGTCCCAACGGCAGTCAGTGAAACTGAACAAAATGAGATGAGCTTTTATTCTTGTATGATTTCTGTGTGATTGTTTTTCATGTATGTATTCTGTGGTGAGACCAAAGACAATTCTCCAGCCTTTGCCGGACAATACAGTTCTATTGCTATTGCATTCTTGCAGTTTGGATGATGCTAGCTAAGCTAATGGTTTTTAGAGAGACTGGGGTGCTCATGTTGCGATTGGCTTCGTCTTTCTTCTTCTTATTTTTCTGACCTGAGGCAGAGATGACGGAGTCAGTGAACCACGAGAGAAAGAGGTATGCCTTTTGGAGGCATGGAGACAGATGTTGCGGTAGACATGCACACACGCACACGCACACGCACACACACACACGCACATGCACACACACACACACACGCACACACACAATCTGTTTGTAGTCCCATGAAGCTCTTCATCTCCTTGACAGAAAGAAAGGGGAAAAAAGTATGGAATTGATTTGTGGAGTACAGCACAGATCCACTTTCTCTTCCAATGGCTTTGCTAATTAATGTGAACAAAATATTATCATTGTTGTCTTGATAGATACAGCACCACCAATGACATGATTAAAATACAAGACAAAAGCTTTGTTATATTGTTTGTATAATTTCTATTGGTTATTTCAATGACATATGAGAACCATATGATCTCCTATGAAACCACATCCCATAAATAAACCTTTTTCACAAATATATGAGCTGCAGTCTCCCCCACTGATAAGTCCTTTTTGGGAGCTACTTCCCTTTAAATTGCCTCTCTTTGTCACAGACAGAGAGGTTTGCAAGCTTATTAACCAGCTTGGTTTCTTCGCCTGACTTGATTAATTTGAGAGCAGGCCCGATTTAATTAGATCAGTCCGATTGGAAAAAATGGGGAACATTTAAACATAGGCGTGCCTTGGACAAAGCAGACGTACCATCCTCATCGAGTGACGGGTTACCTTCTTTCTTAAACCAGGACTGCTCTTATCTTACAATATCTCCGTCTCCAGCTTTTTTGGCTGCAGAGAGAGAACTGTGGTCTGCCTGTTGCTGTGGTAGTTTTACTAAGCTGCCTGTTGCTGTGGTAGTTTTACTAAGCTAGCTAGTCAGCAGGGAGATGACTATGGTCTGCCTGTTGCTGTGGTAGTTCTACTAAGCTGCCTGTTGCTGTGGTAGTTTTACTAAGCTAGCGAGTCAGCATTGTAGCTTGTATCTTTAGCAGTTTCTGCTAAACTCATAATTTCACATTATGCCCAACAACACGTACAAACTTAATGAGATACAAAACGGTTAGGTATGTAGTGGTTTACTGTTTTGATGTTGATCATTTTGGAAAACTCCACAGAGCTAAAATAAAATGGTTATATGAAATATAGGTGATGGATGAAGCAGTAGCCCATTAATTTGGGGACAAACATCTATATGTTTTGAGAGCTACAGCTGTGATGAAAATAGAGTTTTTGTCCTCACTGAAAGTGAGTAATGAGTGAACTACTTTCAGAAAACTGCCTTCTATTTACCTTCGGAAGTGGAGACATTACATTTATCATCTGCTTAGATAACCTTTTTTTTTTTTTGTGTGCAAAATGTCATTATGTTTGAAAAAATCAAATATGTAATTTTAGCCAACTTAAGAAATCTTTTCTGGGCCATACTCCATTGACATACAAACAATGGATGCCATTTGTGATTCTTTGATCCTCTGTAGAATGGACAACAAACCCTTTGCTATGTGGGAGCTGTCCATTGTCCTGCAGCTCAGGCGTGACAGAATATCTTTGTGACCAGTAATTATAAAGTGTTATGTTGTATGTACAGTTTATTATATCACAACCTTATATTGCGGTGTGCGTTTCATACAGGGCAACCCATGTGTGTTTATGACCATGCCTGAACCGCACTATGACTGAATCACATTCCTCTATAGAAAGACACACACACACACACTTGCACACATATACACACACATGTTTGCACACATATATATACACACACACTTGCACACATATACACACACACATTTGCACACATATATACACACACACACAGACAGACTTGCACACATAGGCCTACACACATACACACACACACCCTCCCTGCTGAATGACTATGCTGTTGTCCAGAGTCACGATGACCCTGCAAATTTCTGCATCTCTATTGTGTGCTTTGATTGGAGGAGATATCAGTCACAACCCCTCAGAACCCTGTGATTGGAGGAGATATCAGTCACAACCCCTCAGAACCCTGTGATTGGAGGAGATCAGTCACAACCCCTCAGAACCCTGTGCTGGACGCTGCATGTTCTTGGCATAACTTCCACACATTTCTATTTCATTTAAACGTCCAGCAAATTTTATCTTCTGGCGGAATTAATTTGAACACAATCTCACTTTTGTAAAGTTCTAAAATATGGGTCTTCTGTCCAATAAATGGAATAGATAAGTCTCTGGCTGTGTTGGAGTGGGCTGAATTATTATCTAAATGATTGTGAAAATGACACCGGAATGAAGGCACAAATGGAGTGGATTTTATGTTTTCCTCCCACAAGAGGAACGCCGGCCTCGGTGAGCAGAAAGTCTTTT
>JAKUDI010001736.1:0-13295 GCA_022702515.1 Ilyophis sp. 1 JC-2022 | reverse complement strand
GCTCACCAGTGGCTCACCAGCGGTTCTATTCTAGAACATTCCATAACAGTCACAACCACCCTGTTGCCACACACAGACTCCACACAGAGCGGTTTTTGCTCTTAATTTCCCAGTATTATTATTATTATTATTATTATTATTATTATTATTCATAATAACAAATGCACATGAGTCCAGTCGTTGATTTTGAGATCACAGATTTGGACCCTATTTAAAAGCTCTATTAACCTGGTGCAGTGGATTTATCAGAGAACTCTAGCTTTTAATGAGTGTGGATACACAGTATACAGTATACAGTATATACTGTACATGACAGGAGAGTGCGCTGTGTTATCAGGGATTCAATCACATTTTAACAGATTCTGAAGTGACCCAGGAGAGGATGATCAAAGTGCACAGACATTTAACACACTTTTACACACTCACCCCTCATCTGTTCTTACACACTTTTACACACTCACCCCTCATCTGTTCTTACACACTTTTACACACTCACTCCTCATCTGTTCTTACACACTTTTACACACTCACCCCTCATGTTCTTACACACTTTCACACACTCACCCCTCATCTGTTCTTACACACTTTTACACACTCACCCCTCATCTGTTCTTACACACTTTTACACACTCGCCCCTCATCTGTTCTTACACACCTTTACACACTCACTCCTCATCTGTTCTTACACACTTTTACACACTCACTCCTCATCTGTTCTTACACACTTTTACACACTCACCCCTCATCTGTTCTTACACACTTTTACACACTCGCCCCTCATCTGTTCTTACACACTTTTACACACTCGCCCCTCATCTGTTCTTACACACTTTTACACACTCGCCCCTCATCTGTTCTTACACACTTTTACACACTCGCCCCTCATCTTTTCTTACACACTTTTACACACTCGCCCCTCATCTGTTCTTACACACTTTTACACACTCGCCCCTCATCTGTTCTTACACACTTTTACACACTCGCCCCTCATCTGTTCTTACACACTTTTACACACTCACCCCTCATCTGTTCTTACACACTTTTACACACTCACCCCTCATCTGTTCTTACACACTTTTACACACTCGCCCCTCATCTGTTTGTTATGTTCTGTTCGGTCTGTTCTGTATTTTTATTTTTTATTTTCATTGATGTATTTATTATTCTCCAAATTATCATTGCATTCCCCTCTGTTCGTGGGTTGTCCGAGTCTCATCTGTCTGTCTTTGTTTCATGTTCCCCGAGATTCCACTCCCTGTCTTTGTCATTGCACTATTTGGGTGATTTTGGTACATTCGGATTTCCTCTGTATTTCGTATCTCGTTTTCTTCTTTTCTATTTAATTAGATTAGACTTAGTACTAACCTACTAACAAACTAACATGTACATAATACTAAACAACTAACTTACTAACATTAGGTATTTAGAATTTTCTACGAACATTACTAATTGCTCATTTATCTTGAGTTTCTACCTGCAGCTGTCATTCTCCCTCATTATCCTATCCCTGTATCTATCCGATTTTGCATTCTTTGCACATGTGTCCACTTCCACGTTCCTTCCCTTCGAGCTGTGCATGTGTTACCTGTTACCTGTTGTTTTCCTGAGATTACCTGGTTTTGACTTCTGCCTGTGTTCTCGCGACCCTGAGTTTGGACTTTGTTTTTTGTACCTCTGCTGTGCCTTCCCGGTTCCAACCTCTACCTGTTTTGTGACCACTCTTTGGACTCTTTGACCACTGTTTTTGGTACCGTTTTCCCTTCATTAAACTTCAGGTTTCTGTACTCTCTGCCTGCTACTGGGTCCCTTTTCCCCACCGTTTCTTACTGTTCTTACACACTGACTCCTCATCTGTTCTTACACACTGTTACACACTGACCCGAGGATGTGGACACTGTCCTACACCACTGGGAGTCAGACAGCCTCCTGCAGTGGAATAATACGTCTTGCTGAACTACATAGTGGGATGATGCTAGTGATGTGTTAAGTGGCAGACGGCCTTTGGAAGGTAAAGAGAGAGCTTAGAAAAACAGAAATGGGGGGCGGGGTGTGTGTGACGGAACATTCGGCTGAGTGATTACTGATGTGGAGATGGCTATTGCCGTGGCAACCGCAGCTGTGACCAGCATATGGATGGGAATACCCCATGCTGGCTTCTGTCCATAATAACACTCAGTTAACTACAAAAAAAACAAAAAAACACGTGGGATGTTCAAAATGGGTAGTGCCTGCCTCACCTTCCACAGGCAGTCTTTTTTTTCCATTCCTGAAAGGGTGGAAATCACATTTTTACTACTAAATGCAATCCACTTAAAATAATGACTTAAATAAAGGCAATTACACATGTTTCTGTGCTTTCAGTGACGGCACATAGAACTGGTCCATGCACCCTAAAAAACAAAAACCAGCAGCCAGGATTTGGCTAATGCACATTGTGACGGCATGAATGCAATAAACCCAACAAATGCCCTTCTACACGTGCTGAGGAGAACATGCTTATGCGTATTTGTACTGGAGTTTTATGATTATATTTCAAGACATGATTAGCAATGACGGCACGTGGAAATAACCTTCATATTTAACCTTTAACCCCCGGTCCACAGTCCTGCCTGAATGTGGTCAGGGAACAGTCCTGCTTGAACGTGGTCAGGGAACAGTCCTGCTTAAACGTGGTCAGGGAACAGTCCTGCCTGAACGTGGTCAGGGAACAGTCCTGCTTGAACGTGGTCAGGGAACAGTCCTGCCTGAACGTGGTCAGGGAACAGTCCATCTTGAACGTGGTCAGGGAACAGTCCTGCCTGAACGTGGTCAGGGAACAGTCCTGCTTGAACGTGGTCAGGGAACATTCCTAGCTTGTAAAACTACCACGTGAAACTTGCATCCATGAACAACATTTATAGTGCATATTTATTAGGATGTAAGGGCACGTTGCTGTTCTAGCAGTCACAAACCTCCCACATGCACATGCCCTTATAACCACGGCTCCACTGGGTGAGTGGAAGCCCTTGATTGCATTGATCTGCATGCTTTAAGGGTGTTTGCTGCAGAACTAGCGGATTATTCTGGTGGCTGTTTGTGTTCGTACTTACAGCTGCCGAACTTCAGCGGACAGGAGTGGGAGTCCATGGGAAAATCCTCCAAATGCATGGGGCACTCTGCCTGTACCGTCAGCCTGGGATAACACGCACACGCATGCAAACGCATGCATGCACGCACACACATGCACACGCACGCACACAAACGCATGCATGCACGCACACACATGCACAAGCACACACACGCACACGCACACAAACACATGCATGCACGCACACACATGCACACGCACACACACGCACACGCACACAAACGCATGCATGCATGCACACACACGCACACGCACACAAACGCATGCATGCACGCACACACATGCACACACACACACACGCACACAAACGCATGCATGCACGCACACACATGCACACGCACATACACACACGCACATGCACACAAGCGCGTGCTTGCACGCACACACGCACATACACACACACACACATTTGAATACACACACACACACATGCAAACACACACATACACACACACACACACATGCAAATACACACGCACATGCATACATGCACACGCACACACACAAAGACACAAAAGGATCCTGCTCAGTTATCAGACAGTCACTCACATGATCACATCACATAACAATTCCTGCATGTTTTTCTAAACTGTAATGTAGTTACTTCTGCTTCACATTCAGAGTGAGGGAGGTGTGTTCCATTTGACTGGCACATAGTGCAGCCTATCACAACTAGCATAGCAATGTCAATGTTCATCAATCAAAACCATGTCCATGGTTCTTCTAAAAAAATATATAATCATTATAATAATTACCATTAAATACTGATGTTAAGGCATTGACAACAAAGTACTGCACAGAAAAACTCACATGAAAAAAATTTATATTAAAATCCATAAAATGGAGCACAAAGAAGAATGTAGTTGTGCCAACAAAGTCTTAACTATTAAAAGATCGGCTTTTTTGTCTTATTTTTTAACAGTTGGATTCAAGCTTTATGCATAAATATGTGCAAGTTAATTAACAAAGTGATAGCTGGCAGCCTCAGGTAACTACAGCAATCGATGATTAGCGGGCGTGTGCATGCACTGAATTTTAAAAACTAATTTCCAGACGGTGTTCAGAATCTTTATTCACCTCTATGCAATTAATCTATAATTGCTGTGTATCAGTGCACTGCCAGAGGATATACCCCCCACCCCCCTATATCTGCCCTGCCACCCTCAATCTGCCCTGGCACCCCCTCAATCTACCCGGCCTCTCCCTCAATCTGCCCTGTCACCCTCTCAATCTGCCCTGCTACCCCCTCAATCTGCCCTGGCACCCCCTCAATCCACCCGGCCTCTCCCTCAATCTGCCCTGTCACCCCTCAATCTGCCCTGCTACCCCCTCAATCTACCCAGGTCATATTCCCCCCATAAATTGCAGCTTTATTGAGGAGGTGGCAGATGGAAGAGGGCGGGAGAACCCTGCAGCTCGATGGTGTGAGGGCGGGAGAACCCTGCAGCTTGATGGAAGAGGGCGGGAGAACCCTGCAGCTCGATAGTGTGAGGGCGGGAGAACCCTGCAGCTCGATGGTGTGAGGGCGGGAGAACCCTGCAGCTTGATGGTGTTACCTGAAGAGCTGCTGTGCAAAATTAACGACCATTTTATCTTTCATTTTGCCAAAAAACAAATGGGAGCAAATCCACAAATGGCCAGAATAGCAAAGGCATCATGCAATTGGGCAAAGTGCCATGAAATGACACCATCCAAAAGGCAAAGGTTATCAGGTCAGCGAAATCCTGAGTGGGTTCCAATATTCTTCACTCCCCACCTCCCTTCCTCCACTCCCCCACTTCCAATCCTCTCCTACCCAGAAGTATGCAAAACTGCCTGAATGTTTCGAGTACAAGTATTTGCATGTACAGTATACAATGTACCTGACATTGCGGTTTGCGTCTACACATTAATATGTAACCAGTAAGATGTAATCAGCAACATATTAAAACACAAAGATCCGTTTCTGGGGCACGGAGGAGAGGAGGTGGTATTTTTCGAGTATTGGGAGAATTTGTGACGCAGCCACTGGGTACATTTGTATGTTGCTTAAGGGGCATAGGCCGTGTCCCAATCAGTGCACTTGCCGAATATTGAGCATGGCAGTTGAGTATACTTTTCTTTAAAAGCTGTTAAGTATGCAACAATTCTGAAAATTGAATGTTTTTAATATCCCTTGATGATATACTTATTTCCGGGTTTTCACTGATAATAATAGGGAGTATATTTTTTGCATACTGCGTGTCACTAAATGGTATGCAGTAAGTAGTACACAGCACACTAGTACACAGGAAACAGGATGCAGGAAATAGGGCGCTGATTCAGACTCAGCCTAGTCTGTGCTCCACTAGTTGATAAGGTAAAACATTAAATATCTTTTCTTTGTACTGTTTTCAACTAAATATATGAAAAAGAGAATTTACAAATCACTGCTTTCTGCTTTTATGTGCATTTTACATACTGTCCCAACATTTTTGGAATTGGGGTTAGAATATCTTTCATTGATCATGGCTACTGTTTGCTAAGACAGAATGAATGAGCTCTGTTCATTTTGTTGCTCAAACTGTTATTTGTTGTAATAACAAATTATCAGGGATTGGAGGTGGGTACAATGGGCTGGACAGTAAAAATGTATTGATCTATAATAGCTAGACATAATTAGCTAATCGAATACAACTGTTTTGGCTCAAGCTAACCCATACAAAATAAATGTGTCGGGTGTGAAATTGGGTGGGTGGGACCCGTAACTAATAGTGTAAAGTAGCATCCCGTGTGAAATTGGGTGGGTATGAGCTGTACTTCATAGTGTAAACAGTGTCCGTGTGAAATTGGGTGGGTATGAGCTGTACTTCATAGTGTAAACAGTGTCCGTGTGAAATTGTGTGGGTATGAGCTGTACTTCATAGTGTAAACAGTGTCCGTGTGAAATTGGGTGGGTATGAGCCGTACCTCATTGTGTAAAGAGTGTCCGTGTGAAATTGGGTGGGTATAAGCTGTACCTCATTGTGTAAACAGTGTCCGTGTGAAATTGGGTGGGTATGAGCTGTACCTCATAGTGTAAACAGTGTCCGTGTGAAATTGGGTGGGTATGAGCCGTATCTCGTTGTGTAAACAGTGTCCGTGTGAAATTGAGTGGGTATGAGCCGTACCTCATTGTGTAAACAGTGTCCGTGTGAAATTGGGTGGGTATGAGCCGTACCTCATTGTGTAAACAGTGTCCGTGTGAAATTGGGTGGGTATGAGCCATATCTCGTTGTGTAAACAGTGTCCGTGTGAAATTGGGTGGGTATGAGCCGTACCTCATTGTGTAAAGAGTGTCCGTGTGAAATTGGGTGGGTATGAGCTGTACCTCATAGTGTAAAGAGTGTCCGTGTGAAATTGGGTGGGTATGAGCCGTACCTCATTGTGTAAACAGTGTCCGTGTGAAATTGGGTGGGTATGAGCTGTACCTCATAGTGTAAACAGTGTCCGTGTGAAATTGGGTGGGTATGAGCCGTATCTCGTTGTGTAAACAGTGTCCGTGTGAAATTGAGTGGGTATGAGCTGTACCTCATAGTGTAAACAGTGTCCGTGTGAAATTGGGTGGGTATGAGCCGTATCTCGTTGTGTAAACAGTGTCCGTGTGAAATTGGGTGGGTATGAGCTGTACCTCATAGTGTAAACAGTGTCCGTGTGAAATTGGGTGGGTATGAGCCGTATCTCGTTGTGTAAACAGTGTCCGTGTGAAATTGGGTGGGTATGAGCCGTACCTCATTGTGTAAACAGTGTCCGTGTGAAATTGAGTGGGTATGAGCCGTATCTCGTTGTGTAAACAGTGTCCGTGTGAAATTGGGTGGGTATGAGCCATATCTCATTGTGTAAACAGTGTCCGTGTGAAATTGGGTGGGTATGAGCCGTAACTCATTGTGTAAACAGTGTCCGTGTGAAATTGGGTGGGTATGAGCTGTACCTCATAGTGTAAACAGTGTCCGTGTGAAATTGGGTGGGTATGAGCCGTACCTCATTGTGTAAACAGTGTCCGTGTGAAATTGGGTGGGTATGAGCCGTATCTCATTGTGTAAGCAGTGTCCGTGTGAAATTGGGTGGGTATGAGCCGTATCTCGTTGTGTAAACAGTGTCCGTGTGAAATTGGGTGGGTATGAGCCATATCTCATTGTGTAAACAGTGTCCGTGTGAAATTGGGTGGGTATGAGCTGTACCTCATAGTGTAAACAGTGTCCGTGTGAAATTGGGTGGGTATGAGCCGTATCTCGTTGTGTAAACAGTGTCCGTGTGAAATTGGGTGGGTATGAGCTGTACCTCATAGTGTAAACAGTGTCCGTGTGAAATTGGGTGGGTATGAGCCGTATCTCGTTGTGTAAACAGTGTCCGTGTGAAATTGGGTGGGTATGAGCCGTACCTCATTGTGTAAACAGTGTCCATGTGAAATTGGGTGGGTATGAGCCGTACCTCATTGTGTAAAGAGTGTCCGTGTGAAATTGGATGGGTATGAGCTGTACCTCATAGTGTAAAGAGTGTCCGTGTGAAATTGGGTGGGTATGAGCCGTACCTCATTGTGTAAACAGTGTCTGTGTGAAATTGGGTGGGTATGAGCCGTACCTCATTGTGTAAAGAGTGTCCGTGTGAAATTGGGTGGGTATGAGCCGTACCTCATAGTGTAAAGGAGCGTCCCGTCCTCCGTGATCCGCAGGAGTTTGTTAGGCATGGTCATGTTGTGCGCCACTGATTTTTTGCCGTTGTGGAAGAAGGTGTCCGGCGTCCAGATTTTGCTGGCCATCAGGTTGTTGAGGCGGAGGATGTTCATGGGTCCGTGGAACTTTAACCGCTCGTCTTTCCAGCTCTGGCGGAAGAAAACATCCACTGTGTACTCCTGTGGACAGACATCAGACAATGATGACTATCTTATGGAAAGACATCAGACAATGATGACTATCCTATGGAAAGACATAAGACAATGATGACTATCCTATGGACAGACATAAGACAATGATAACTATCCTGTGGACAGAGATGAGACATTGATTGATTTTTTAAAAATGCACAGACAAAACTTACATATAAACTCCCACAAGCTAGCTTATTAGCAGACATACACTTGCTAAGCTCATTCACAAACTCTCACCAAATCTACATAGAAATGTAATAGTTCTCCTCGGGTGAAAATTATCATTAGTACACAACATTAAAGATAAATATTTTTTAATGGACTGTATATGTTTAAATGTATATGTTTGAATGCAGTGTTTAAAAATGTTAATAAAAAAATGCTATTTGCGTTTATTGGATTATGTTACAACCTACAGTTCCATGTATGCTTTACATGATACAATTAAAAATACAATTTTATGCCACAGCCTACGATTGTTTTTCAGTCATATTCTCTGACTGTTTACAAGCTCAGCTCCAAATCTATCTGATGCCTGATGAATTATAGAGCTCCCACAGGGCAGGGCAGAAGGACTGAGCTACGTGCTAAAAAATGAACGCAGGATATTCTAGAATCTTCCCTCCTGCTGTTCTCACAGAATTGGTGTCCTGCCATGCCGGCGAGATGAGAATTCATCATTTTACGGTTTTATTGTATTCTGCAATATTATTTTCCCACAGAGTGGTTTGTCACCAGAGAAAAAAGCTCATTACGGACACCTGCCTGTGAAAACTCACCTAATACACCTGCCATTAAGGATTGATGATACAGGTGACCCTGCTCGAATGCGATTGGCTGCTGTGGGAGATGGGGGGTTAACCCATGAGCCGGGGGCAGGGGTTAACCACGAGACCTTGTGACCCCCAAAGCACATTAGAGGTGGCAAAGAGAAGCTACTCTGCATGGATTACACACTCACCCAGGGCCGTCTTTTAGGGGGGGGTAAACGGGTGCGACCGCCCCCCAGGCCCCGCACTTCACAGGGCCCCACGGTGAGAGGGGAAATTAATTTAAATAACAACCATCTTTTTTTCTAAAATAATATTTATCTAAACTAGCCTATGCATCTTCGTGAAGCACAGCCAGACACACGGAAATGCATTTAGCCTCAAGGGTGTTTTGGAAAGTCGACAGTATGTGAGAAGTAGGGGAAAATAGTAGTTATGTGGGAAAAATGCTGAATCAAATTCTGGTGCGACTTGCTGCGATTCATCTCTTACTATGCTGTCAGTAACTTTTATTCATATATCCCACCCTCTGCCTGCTTTTTACCTCTCTTTACAATGAAAATGCTAGTGTTCAACATCGTGAACTTTTGCAATTATTTTATGGTTCACCTCAGTCAATAGAACAATATACAATTAATGGTTCATAGCTCGTACCACAATCCACAGTATTATTGTTTTCATTTTAATTGGAAAAATTAAGCAAAAGTGTGGCGAGTTGTTATCGTTAATAACAATATTTTAATTAAAGGGCGGAGTAATGTTCAGGGCAGAGTAATATTCAGGGCAGAGTAATGTTCAGGGCAGAGTAATGTTCAGGGCAGAGTAATGTTCAGGGCAGAGTAATGTTCAGGGCAGAGTAATGTTCAGGGCAGAGTAATGTTCAGGGCAGAGTAATATTCAGGGCAGAGTAATGTTCAGGGCAGAGTAATGTTCAGGGCAGAGTAATATTCAGGGCAGAGTAATGTTCAGGGCAGAGTAATATTCAGGGCAGAGTAATGTTCAGGGCAGAGTAATGTTCAGGGCAGAGGAATGTTCAGGGCAGAGTAATGTTCAGGGCAGAGTAATATTCAGGGCAGAGTAATGTTCAGGGCAGAGTAATGTTCAGGGCAGAGTAATATTCAGGGCAGAGTAATGTTCAGGGCAGAGTAATGTTCAGGGCAGAGTAATGTTCAGGGCAGAGTAATGTTCAGGGCAGAGTAATGGCATAGCCTACTAATTCTTCAATCGGTTGGTTGTATATGGTTGGTTTGTGTGATGTTGTTGCCTGTAAATCCTTTGTTCATAGTTATATACTATACCATTTAAACCTATGACGGGTTAGCTAGGATGTCATCGCGTTAACAGCTGGGCCTCGCGTAGGTTGACTTGCCCCGGGCCCCGCCCACCCTTGAGATGGCCCTGCACTCACCATGTCCGTATCCGACACATTCACCATGTCCGTATCCGACACACTCACCATGTCCGTATCCGACGCACTCACCATGTCCGTATCCGACACACTCACCATGTCCGTATCCGACACACTCACCATGTCCGTATCCGACACTGGGCCAAAACTTGTGACGTAGATATCAGTCTTCACTTCTGTGACTCCATCTGCAAAACACAAGCGTGATAAGACATTTTTTTGTGTTTTTTTCTTTTGTCTCTTTATTCTTTTTATGTTATTTATGTAATAATAATAATAATAATAATACCTTGCATTTATATAGCGCCTTTCTCGACACTCAAAGCGCTTACAATGATGATTAAGTATGCCTGGGGGGGTGGAAATGGGGAGTAGGGGGAGGAGGGATGGGGGGTGTACGTCCTGGAGGCCCTTCAGACGGATCAAACAGGACCTGCGCTGGCCACTCTCCTGTTCTTACTGCTGTCGTCAGTGTGTGAGATCCTGTCTCTCCATGAGCCCATGAGCCTCTCCTGCCGCCTAATCAGCTGCCTCCTAATACACCTGCCTGTGAAAACTCACCTAATACACCTGCCTGTGAAAACTCACCTAATACACCTGCCTGTGAAAACTCACCTAATACACCTGCCTGTGAAAACTCACCTAATACACCTGCCTGTGAAAACTTACCTAATACACCTGCCTGTGAAAACTCACCTAATACACCTGCCTGTGAAAACTCACCTAATACACCTGCCTGTGAAAACTCACCTAATACACCTGCCCAACTCACCTAATACACCTGCCTGTGAGAACTCACCTAATACACCTGCCTGTGAAAACTCACCTAATACACCTGCCTGTGAAAACTCACCTAATACACCTGCCTGTGAAAACACATCTAATACATCTGCCTGTGAAAACTCACCTAATACACCTGCCTGTGAAAACTCACCTAATACACCTGCCTGTGAGAACTCACCTAATACACCTGCCTGTGAAAACTCACCTAATACACCTGCCTGTGAAAACTCACCTAATACACCTGCCTCTGAAAACTCATCTAATACATCTGCCTGTGAAAACTCACCTAATACACCTGCCTGTGAAAACTCACCTAATGCACCTGCCTGTGAAAAATCAACTAATGCACCTGCCTCTGAAAACTCCCCGCACTTGAAGCAGAAACCCAGAGAAGATGAATGGGGAAAGAGGCCTTTATCTGTGCATATGCTCAGGACTGGGGATTAGAGTGCGTGGTACAGAGTAAACACGCTCGAGCAGCTGGCATCTCTAGCCAGCAGAGTAAATGTTTGATGAGTCCTTTCCTCTATAGTGCCAGTGTTTCAGCCCTGCAGCCCCAGGGGGTCTGTGTCCATCGCCCTGCACACTGGCCTCCCAGAGCAACGCTCTCTCACGCGTGTTAATGCATGATATGTAAAAAGAGAGGTGCGTTGGACATAAACCTCGTCCTGGTGCCCTTCAGACCTTCTCTCTCACAGCACTAAGAATACAGTTGAGACATTACTCAGGTATTCACATTGTGAACAGTACTCAGGTATTCACATTGTGAACAGTATTCAGGTATTCACATTGTGAACAGTATTCAGGTATTCACATTGTGAACAGTATTCAGGTATTCACATTGTGAACAGTATTCAGGTATTCACATTGTGAACAGTATTCAGGTATTCACATTGTGAACAGTACTCAGGTATTCACATTGTGAACAGTACTCAGGTATTCACATTGTGAACAGTATTCAGGTATTCACATTGTGAACAGTATTCAGGTATTCACATTGTGAACAGTACTCAGGTATACACATTGTGAACAGTACTCAGGTATACACATTGTGAACAGTACTCAGGTATACACATTGTGAACAGTACTCAGGTATTCACATTGTGAACAGTACTCAGGTATACACATTGTGAACAGTACTCAGGTATTCACATTGTGAACAGTATTCAGGTATTCACATTGTGAACAGTATTCAGGTATTCACATTGTGAACAGTATTCAGGTATTCACATTGTGAACAGTACTCAGGTATACACATTGTGAACAGTACTCAGGTATACACATTGTGAACAGTATTCAGGTATACACATTGTGAACAGCCTTAGAAACACAAAAACATGGAACCCCGCTCTGCCTTGAAGAAAGCCGCTGAAACTGCCAGCGGTTTTAAGAGGCGCTGTGGATGACCTCTGACATGGGTTGATACTTCAGTCTTGGGGGAAGGAAGGGTATGACCTGTGGGGGCGTTGGGGAGGTGGCGAGAGATAATTATCTTCCTCACCCTGGAAGGGATTTTTTTTCTGCAAAAAAATCCCAAAGAGGAGGTGGACAGCGAGGTACATAAGAGTGTGTGTACCTGCACAGGTTACACAGAAGTGTGTTATGACCATGTGTACCTGTACATGTTACACAGAAGAGTGTTATGACCATGTGTACCTGTACAGGTTACACAGAAGAGTGTTATGACCATGTGCACCTGTACAGGTTACACAGAAGATTGTTATGACCATGTGTACCTGTACAGGTTACACAGAAGAGTGTTATGACCATGTGTACCTGTACATGTTACACAGAAGAGTGTTATGACCATGTGTACCTGTACAGGTTACACAGAAGAGTGTTATGACCATGTGTACCTGTACAGGTTACACAGAAGAGTGTTATGACCATGTGTACCTGTACATGTTACACAGAAGAGTGTTATGACCATGTGTACCTGTACAGGTTACACAGAAGAGTGTTATGACCATGTGCACCTGTACAGGTTACACAGAAGATTGTTATGACCATGTGTACCTGCACAGGTTACACAGAAGTGTGTTATGACCATGTGTACCTGTACAGGTTACACAGAAGAGTGTTATGACCATGTGTACCTGTACAGGTTACACAGAAGAGTGTTATGACCATGTGTACCTGTACAGGTTACACAGAAGAGTGTTATGACCATGTGTACCTGTACATGTTACACAGAAGAGTGTTATGACCATGTGTACCTGTATAATGTAGGTGTAATGGAAGTGTAATGTATGTAGGTGGAATGTAGCTATAATGTAGGTGCAATGCAGGCTGGAGTGCTGCCATGTTGAATTGCACTTCAGGAGGGTTATAAACTGAGCTGAG
>JAKUDI010001735.1:0-19813 GCA_022702515.1 Ilyophis sp. 1 JC-2022 | reverse complement strand
TTGTCTGTAACTTGTTTAATTCGCTCACCTGGGTCGTGATTGGCAATTGAAGACAACTGTGCCTGATTACCAGGGGAGCATATATACTTGTGGAATTATTTCTCGTTGAGAGGTCGATTCATCTTTTTCTTTGGTTTCCTTTCATGCACGGTTGGCAAAGGCTTTGTTGCTCGATGCGCATATTTTTAATTTATTGTTGTGGTATTGGTTTTGCAGCCACATATTTTGTACTTTGTGAAAAGGGCCTACAGTGGGCCATTTTGGTGGAAGCTCTCACCCATTATTTTTATAATGTCCACCTTTTTAATAGAAAGGAAAGAATGGAAATGCATAGGCAAGGGCCTGCAGAAGACTTGTTTTTGCTCTTGGCACCGTTTGCTTTCCGGATGAGCTGATTTGCTTTTAAAGACTAATGGATTCAGGTGAGTTAGGCTTATGAGCTTCCTCTGGTTTTACCGCTGCTGCTGAAATTCCTCTAATTTAAAAATGAAAAACCGTTTCGGTTCTTGGTCTGTGTTTTTTACAGGCTTATTTGTGCAAGGAACACATTTTTGTTGGACCTTTTTGTAACCACTCGGTTATTGTAACGCGACGTGGGTTTTGGGTCTTAACAGTAAGTCTTTTTAATTAAAACTTGAAAAACTAACCTGCCATTAAAAATATTGATACCAAATGAGGCCAAGTTAAACAAACGATATTGGCTATTGTAGCTCACGCTAAGTAAACTAGCTCAATTCCAAAGCAATGCTACCCAAATCTTTTTTAATGTATTTTAATGTAACCTTGACCCTTTTTACCATCTGAGAAAATTTGGGTCATTCAAACTTTGTGCCACATCAAAGTGTAAAATAATCAAAATAATTTTATAGTGGAACATAATTTGCAATTAGACTTAATTCTACTAGACTTGAGTTACACTTAGGGGGTTTTCAATTAGGGACCCAGCCTAGATCCGAGTACACTTGACCCCCAAATTCAGATCGTTTGATTAGTGTGAAACCATAATAAATTTAGGATATTTCTTATTTGTAATAAAATAAATAAATGTGTTCAGGTATATTTTAGCCTTATACTGTATAAGATTGCCTGTCTCAGAAATAATGTTTTGGAAATTTTTTAATTGCATTGCTGAAAGAAAGGAGAGAAAATTTGGGTGAAGGGAAATTGAGAAGATGGTAAGTTAATTTAGACCACGTGATCCCCAACCCTGTACCTGGCCATCTGCTGTCTGTCGGTTTTTCATTTCAAACCCTAATTCGGCACACCTGATTTATACTAAGTACTAAACAGTTCAACAAAAATCTCTAGCTGCTGAATGAGGCATGCTTTGCTTGGTTTGGAGTGAAATCTAACACACAATGACAATAGTGCACCAGAGGACTGAATTGGAGATCCTGTTAGACATCCATTGGCCATCAGGTTGTGATGAAATGTATTAAGCTCTGTAAGAAGAGAACCTGGAGTATAAAGAATGGCTTCTTTGTACGGTGCCCCTGTACTGCCTCGTTCCCAATCCAGTGGTGTAGCAGTGGAGAAACAAGCATTTGTGAACTCAGCAAAATGTGACAAACTTTCTATTTATATTTTCAGTACCAGACTATGGAGGTTGCAGGTATGGCACCTGGATATGGGACCAGTTTGCAAGGGGTTCCCTCACAACACATGGGAGATTACATGCTTCTAGCATCCATTGTCCCAGTCTGTCCCTCATGCTCTGGGCAATTCAATCTCTCCTTTCACAGGACCCTAATTTAAATGTATTTGCCCAGTGGTTTGAACCGAGTCGATCACGACTGGGGATCTTCTGGACCTGTCACACCCATGATGCCTTGGCCAAGCAAGGTGTTTTACACATACTCAGCCAGAACCAAGAGGGAGGCATTCTAACCACCCAGACTTTTGAGGATCATAGAATATGGTAAGAATGCATTTATCGTGACCATAGGAGATGTTCTGTTGAATCAGATATAAGAAAGAGCGGACAGCTGCAGATAGCAAACTAAGATTACGTTAGTGAGTTACTTAGTACAAAAACCTAAATCTAAGCCGGTTAGTAGTTAGTTTTGTTAATTAGTTTTATATAAATGAGATAATTAGTTAAAAAGGGAAGTGCATGACAGAGTAAATACAGAGGAATAAAATCGCAAACATAAAAAGGCTCCCGAAAAGTGTGACGACAGACAGGGGAAAGTGACGCAATGAAACACGGAACAGTGAAACCATAAATATAAAATACACGGATAAACAAACCAATATACAGAATCCTGAACAGTCTATTGCATCTGTGGCCAGCTCCACTCCGACATGCGGTGATTACACGTTGTTGGGCCACCGTTCCCAAACATGGTAAAGTTTGTTTTTGTTGTTTTGAGAAAAAACCATGAGACAGTAACCGTGGACCCCCTACTTTTTGCGAAAAAGTGTCACTGGGATTTTTAATGGACCACTGAGTCCGGACTCGGTTTAACGTCTCATTTAGAAATACAGCGTCTCTACAGCAGTTTCCCTGTCACTGCACTGGGGCATTGGGATTTTGTGAACCAGAGAGAAGATAACTCCCATAAATAGCTATAAATAGCTTTGATGCAACTTTCAAAGCTATTTTTTGCTGACTATTAATGTTGCCACATTTGTTAATCTCTTTTTAAAACACAAAAATTTGCACATTAAACACACAAGATCTTTTTGTAAGTAGACTGATTTTTAAAGTGTCTAAGATAGTACTACCCATCAGAGCTCAGGACAATTACTTTAAATCCTTCTTCCAATTAAAGTAGATAAACTTTAATTGTAGTTAAGAAAAAAAAAAATTTTTAAAACTGTGATGGAGATCGTCTTAAATTGTTCACCCAGAACAGAAGCGAACGTTATCACCAGAGAGATGGCCTATTGAGTCAAAGGTTGATTTGGGAGTCATTGATCCGAAATATTGTCCACTTTATAATTCATATATAATCACATTTTCTGTGACCACTTTAGTTCAATCCGCAGAACAGAATTTTGCAAAAGATATCAGCTAACTCAAAACCATTGGGGGACATTTTTGCATTCTGTTTAGATTCCTTTTGTTTGTGAGATAATGTTATAAAGGAGGACACACTCAGCCTTATAAACTTGTTTTATTGTGTTTATGCACGTTTGGTCAGTCAGAATGACAGACATACAAATGTTCCTGGAAGGTTATATAAAAATGTCACTAGGTTATGTTTTTGTCTCAAATGACATTTAACCCTCATATTATGTTTGGGGGTCAATTGTCCTGAATCAATGTTGTGAGCTCTCTTAAAAACCAGCTAACTCTTGTTTTTTTAATCTTGACAACTTGACGTTTTTCCTAATTTATTGGGATTAAATAGTAACATGCACTAAAATAATGCATAATATTTTCAAATAGCACTAAAAACTGTGGTGTTTGGGGTCATTTGTGGAAGTGTATAAAACGTAAGAAATAATATAAATGACCTTTCAATTTGACCCCAACATAAAATGGAATTGTCAACATAATATGAGGGTTAAGAAATTTATGAATGTAAAGATTTGTTTAATGGGAACATGTGCCCAACTTTCTTTTGTAATGCTTTTGGAAACAAATATTGTAAGCTGGGATGCACTGAAACACAACAATTAAATGAGACTATAATGAATCTCTAAATGTACGAGCTGATGGGTTAAAACACGGACATTTTGGAAAACCACACCAACATTTATAAAACACACCGACATTTTGGAAACATACCAACAAGTGGAAAATGATGAAAAGAAAAACAAGTCCAATGAGCTCCACCTGGCTGCTCCAACCCCCAATCAATGATGATCGAGGTTAGACCGACCAGTTCACCGGCAGATCTTACATACTGCTGAATGATCGTGCCTATTAATTTATGTTTCTTTTCGTTATTGTTTAGGTAATGTGTTAATCTACGTAATGTAAAAGCTAATTTACTGATATTAAGCTTGCTGAGTGCTTTCTCCTTGTCATAGCAGTAGGGCTATGAGGAGTAGCAGCAGCACCGATGTTAGATCTATTTCCTGACTCCTATCTGCAATAAATGTGATTGAATGTTTTGCCGTCTTGATAAGCGATTGAGTGTTCTTCTCATCCGATAGCCTAGATAGGACATGCATGAATTTATGATTTTATAAACTTTTCCTTCCAGCAGAATTAGGCTATAGCTACCATAGGCAAATTACGATACTCCAATCTCTTTTACAATTGTCCATTTTCAGTGGCGCAGTGCTTCGACTCTATTCACCAGGGTCGATTCTATCATAATAAATCTTTCCATTCACAATATATTGTTTAATTGCATTTTTAAATGGCTTTCTGGGGTGTGGGCGTTTTGTTCCACTACTTTCAATTAACCAGGTCTGCCTGAATAAAAATTAATGCTATTGTGTTTCAAACATGTTCCATCTAGGTGGGCAGTCAGGACACCTTTCAGTGGTAGTGTGTAGCCTATGCTTCTTATTTTTGAATGACCAGTTCATAACACATATACAAGATTGTGTTTTTTTGTTTTATTTAAAAATGTGAAAATACCTTTAATCAGCATAAATCATAAAATGTTCATCTGATATTTAAAAAATATTTAAATGCTTAAAAACACAAGAGAATCAAAATGCACCAATACAAACAGAAAACATTATTCCCTATGCCGAATATAGTAAGCCTGATTTATTGACTCTGTGAGGCCACCCGTTCTTACAACCAACCTGTTAACCTGACTTACGATGCAGTCCATAAACTATTTATGAATGAAAAAACTTATTATGAAGCAGAATTGGTCTTGGATGCATAGAGTAGCTAAATTGAAATGGAGCAATTGTAAATGAGGATGGTCTTCAGTAATTAAGCTTGCCTATGGTGGCCTATAATTGTGCATAGAGGTGGTTTTCAAAATTCGATCCTGGGGGGGGTACCCCTGTTTGTTGTCTGCAATCCAGAATTTTAAACAATCTCGTTATTTTTCTTAATTATGTGATTTTTGCTAGAGGATCATTTACCCTCTTAAGCTTACATTACGTCAGAAATATGCAATGCAATTGGAAAGAAAACTCCCATGTTCACATTGTGCTATAGGCCTATTGCAACAATTACAATAAGGAGATAAGTTTTAAAAAAAAATTATTAACTGATCAAATTTAAAAACTGTTCCTTTCATATTTTCCCCTTAAAATCATTAACACAATGTCAGGTTTAGATTGTTGTCATTTGCTTTTATCTTTGAATTCTTCATTATCTACCAATGGTTAGTTTTATTCGCATTTGTGTCCACGCTATCACAATTACAGAGCCGATTGGTTATTTGAGGTAACTAAATTTTTTAAACTGATCAAAATAAAAGGCTTGAGGTGAATCAATAGGCTCGTAATTGGTATTGGGGACACATGGGCAACTAAGAATAATCATTAGTCGATTGAAGAATTCAAAGACAAGCAAATTACAATGAGCCAAACCTGCATTGGTTTTGAAAGAAAATGCAGTGTTTTTACTCATTTTGAGTTCATAAAAAACTTATCAAACAGAGAAAAATGCTGTTTTGTGCACTCATTTCAGAATTCACACACGTGTAATTTATGGAACTAAATAAACTCCATAGGCTTGTCTTGAATGTTACGTTAGCTAATGGAAAACTCTTGTTGGTTGGTCACTCGTGCTGTTCAGATTTGACTACTGCGTATCCATCAGAAGGAGGCTACAATCTCCCTTCGTGTAAGCCTAGTACTACTCTTTCCGTAAAGTGATTTTTGAAATGTTTTTCGGGTTTTGTCGTTGTGTCTTTCTGACTTGCAGTTGTTTTCTAAATGTTGTTGTGTTTTTATAACTTGTGTTTTATAATGTTGGTGTGTTTATACCCCGCGGCTTCTGTATAAATGACTATCAAAGACTCCTAGATTTCACCAATCTTTAAATCATAAGGAGATCTCATGCCATTTACTTCAATATTGGTCAGCTGACCCATATTTGGTAATCTACCACACCTTATATTGGTAATCTACACACTTATATTGTAATTTAAAACCTTGTATTGCAATCTCTAATAAAGAATCATTTACTTCATGGGGTTAAAGTTTATCTGGCTGTAATTGGCTTTTTCTCGTGTGATGTGCCCCCTGCTCCTCTCTCTTCATGCAGAGGACTCAGGCAGAATAACAGTGGAGCGATCGTTCCAGACACAATTACCAAATTTGGGCAGCAAATGTGTTCTGCACCTCTCCAGCAGGTTCGGGCCCTGGCCGCCAAAACGAGCCTTCACCAGCCTTCAGCCCTTCTTTGATAGCCTGAATTTACCATACTCTGTTATCCGTAGAAAGAGTGTCCCCCTGAAGGGCCATGGTCCTCAACTACCCTCCAAGTGTATCATGGTGAGTCCAATGTTTCGGTGCACTGTCATGGTTATACCATGGTCCCCTGACGTCCTGTCCAAAAGAAGTTAAACAAAAAAAATATCTAAAAATGAGTGGTCAAGTTTTAAATGTGCATACAGTGCACTTTTCGTAATCAAACCTATTCAACAATGTGCTTATAGTGCAGCTTCTTATAAAAGGGTATTTTTAATTATTTTTTGATTCCACCAATTTTACAGAAATTACCAGCACTTTTTTACTTGCCCACATTTCAGGGCACCTTAATGTTTGGGAAAAATATTAGTGTTATGTAAATGTTTGAAAGTAGTCATTTTTAGAAGAATATTGCCTGACAGTATAAAGCATTGCTTAACATCACTGCGACATAAAATCAAATCACTATAATATTATACACAATGACCAAAGATGTTAAATACAATACCAATAGCCTGGAATAATATTGGGCAACATGACATGAAAAAGACTTCTTTTGTCTCCACCATCTCATGCACTGAAAAAAATCTATTTCCACATAGTGCGGGCATTTTCGTTCTAATACCCAACAGGAGGGATTCAGACTTGTTTTTCCTGCTATACGTGCTCGTTCACAGTTTGGGATTAGAAAGCCGATTCCAGAAATTTCGGCTTAGGTTTCTGTTTCGAGATGGCAGGAGCTTGGTAGATATCGTGTTCTTTACACATTCGAGAGCCCCTCCGCCACAAACAGGCTAGCCTAGACACAAGGCATCAGTGGTCATTGCTTGGCATATTTTACTACACATCAACAGAATTTAAAAAAGGAATGAACTTTTTATAATTCTTACAATTTAAAATTGTAAGGAAATGCTTGGGGGAGCTGCTATGCAGATTTGTGACGGGGCTATAGCTTCGGCCCCCACTTTGGACCGTCTTGTGGGAGTAACAACATGTTCCAGTGTGGTTTCTGTGTATGTGGAAGTGATATGTGTGGTAAATGGACAGAAAGACAGACATGTTTTAACATTGTGCCTGGCTGCTGTTTTAGACAAGGCTGTCACTGGGGAGAATAATGGAGCTTATGGGAAAGGCTCTTAGCAGTGGAGATGACCTTTCTTTGTGCTCCTGGCTCTCCTCTCTCGGGCCTCCTATTTTCTGACTTTGACTTGAGCTACTACCACCTCCATTGTCCGCTGGCTGGCACCCAACAAAAACCCTACGGCGGGTTCCTCTTTTCCGTTCTCCACCTCTCTCCTTCTCCTTATTTTTTTTAGGGACACAGTTGATGGCCCTGCAGGCTCTGACGCTTTACTCTGATTGCTGCCTTCAGTAAGGGAGGGTGCCAGCACAGTGGTGGTAACTCTGCAGGTGGGGTATAAAAGTCTGTTCCATGGTGGAGGGCACAACAGACTGCTGTACCAAGAGGAGCAGCTGCAGGAGGTGCCTGGGGTTCTTACAGCATTATGGCCAAGGGCAAGGTTGTGGCATTTGTACAGGTCAGCGCTGGACTCTATGGTAGCACTAACTCTTGCTTTTATTACTATCTGATTAATATTTGTGGCTTTTTTGCTTGTAACTTATTAGTACCTGAAGAACAGTATTGTACTTTCAGGTACATTTAGAAATTTCTTACTTAAACAAAACAAAAATACATCTACACTGTGAGCTTAGATAAACTTGGTCTCCAGTCCTAGATCACTGTTGTTATAGATGCATACTCAATTGATCGAAAGAGTAAGAAAAACAGCTGTGATATGTGTTCCGTTTATTGCTCTGACTGCTGTGACACAAAGGATGTGTCAGTCAACTCTGCAGCACAACATTACCCCCCTCCTCCAGACTTCTCCTTTTTCACCATCAAAGGCCACCGTGAAAGAAGTCTGCTCAAGTACAAGGAAGACTTCCCTGACCTGTTTATGTGCATGTTCAGGTGGGGTTTGATTCTATGTTTACAGTAATTCCAACAGGCAGTCTGGGTTACATGTACTTGGGTACTTATAGCGGAAGTAAGACCAGCCTTCTCCAGGATGAAACGGTCTGAGTGTCATAGTCGGGGGATAGTGGAACTGATCTACCCAGGGCCCAACGTATTGGGTGGGACTCGTTTTGACCATGTCGGGCTATCCGCATCACGTGGTTTAGTATACACGATAGAAGAACACGCCATTTTGGTCGTGGTCGGGAGGCCCCCGCTTGCAGAACGAGTCCACCCGCTGTCAATTTTCAACTACTATGGGATCCTAAAAGGCCGGAAAAGTCGACTAATTGGTTATCTGGATTGTGAAAAATAAAGGCTTTTAATCATTTTCTTAGCCTCAATTGTTAATTAAATTAGATTTTTACATAATTTATTTTTACGGTTCCCATTTATCATTTACTGTCTTCCCCCCCCCCCCCTAACACATCAGTTGTTCCTATTTTCTTGGTCTAGCATGCCTTTAATCATTTATCTATTTCCAATTTTCCCCATGCACCATACCCCATTTTCGTCGCCACATTTTTTGTGATTTTTTGTCGCCTTTAGGATTCTTGCCGATGTGGTAGACTATTAGGCTCTCTATTTTGAATTGATTCAATTTAATGTAATTGGAGTACGAGTTAAGTTTGGTTTCGCGATCCGTGCAATAGGAGTGAATTTATGCACCAAGTTTTGTCATCTTCTCTTACAGAGGGTGTAAGAAAAGAATACAGTAATGCTTACCCACGGGACCACAGTTGCAGTATAATAACAGCTAATAAACCCCAATTAAAAACATAAATACAGGAATTAGCTGACATGAAAAAGGGACAACAAACAATAAATGGCAAAGTATACATTTTTCTTTGCTTGGGGGATTTATTTCAAATTCTGCATATGATCCACAAAACCGTTGTTTTACGTTTTAATAGGTTTTCCTGCATGCAATTGCCTCAGAAAAGCCCTGAAATGAGCAACTTCGCCATACGCTGTGGTGTGATTTGCGCCGTAACCTGGTCTCGCTTGGTGGCAGTGCAAGCGCAAATTGCAGTCTATCTCACCACAAAAATTATATCCAGCTGCAATAAAACTTGAACTGGGCTGGATCACGTCTTGACGGACACACCCCAACAGCAGGCTTCCCTCCACTGCAGCTCACGGCGAGTCACCAAATTACAAGCGGGCTCAGATGCGTGCACATCCCTGACGAAATTACAACTGCGCCAGTGATGGCTTCGCCACCGGCCATAAAATAGAGCTCAAATTTGCACGTTTGCTGCTCGATCTGGACTGACACTATTTCCACCACGAATCTCCCACTTCGGTGCACGGGTGAGTCAAACGGCTCCCAGGAGCGTGAAATAATACCCAAAAATGTCACTTCGCGATGCGCTGGTCGCCACCCGCCATGTGCTAGCTCGGAAAATAAAATTGTAGTAAGAAAATATAAACACTAATTACACCAAAAGAAATCTGGCTATGCTAATGATCAAATGGCAGAATCTTCTTATTAAAAAAACTGTCATTTAAATATTTACAGTTGCTTGGCCTTAAAATAACGTATACCTTCAATATGTATGTATGCATATCTCCTGGTCCACAGAATTCTAAAACTGTTCTTTGATGTTAAGATGAAATATTCAAAATAATGCTCAGTAAAAACATTTAGCCCTACATTTATTATTGTCATGTTTGTATTAATATTATTATTTGTAGTAGCAGGATTAAATAAATACTATGACTACAACTAATAGAAGTAATTAATAATAATAAATTAATTATGGAATACATTTCAGAGCCACTGCCTTCTGAGCAGTTTTTCCAACGTGGCGAGAGAAAAGAAACAGAGCTTGAATTTGTTGAAAGGTACCAATGGTGAGCGGAGAAAAACCCACATGGTGATCATCAGCATCCGTTTCTGTCAGGATTCCTCCTGCAGAAAAGCTCACTCGAACAGGTGGGGGCAAATCCTTCATACATGACAGAATATCTATCAAAATATAAGGAACTTAGGAACATTGTCTTTTCCTCATTGCTTTGAAATATTTGCTTGTTTACTTTGTGTGAGGACATAGAAGTGAGAATGGCAATATGCGTATGAATTTCTTTGGTGTGATTATGTGTCATTATTTGTTATCTGGAAGCTTCCAACCGTCCACGTAAATGGTTATAATATTTAATTGTCCATGACATGTTGCAGTTTCCCAATAAAAACCAATCATTGTACGGGAGCCGCTTTGTGTGGTTTTTTATACAATTTTTCCAGGTATGAAGCTCACAAAGGTTGGTGCTCACATGCGGTTTAGCAGGATATCGTGAGTGCATCGTAAGGGTGAAGAGTCAGTGTCCACGTTTATAGTAATTTTGAGGGTATGTTTTCTCGGTTGTGAATGGATGAATTTAGTGAAAATTTCCCATACTCCATCTGTGTGCCCAGGAAATTTGTGAGAGAGAAAGAAAGCAGAGGGGAAGAATACAAACATAGGTTTACGTTTTTATTAGGTGGCCACAAAAAAGTGGCGTCAAAGGGGCCAAACCCTGGGTGTTGCGGATGGACCAGTTTGTGTGTGTGATGACGATATTTACATAAGTCTTCTGACAACCTGCTGGATTTACAATAGCTGCTTCAGGCATTTTGGAGATGCATTGGTCTTAAAAAAAGAAAATACATTCAATTAACCCAAAAATCAGTTATTGTACAGTGACATTATAATATATATTATGAATTATATCGGCTAAATACACATTTTCCTGCAGCTAAATGATGATCCAATGTGGAAGCGTGTTGAAAAGAAAGGTAATTTGATCATCTCTCTAGATGAGGTAACCAACCCCAAAGAGTTTGTGAAGGGCAGTGTGGTTACTCTACTGATTACTGACATTTCATTGAACATTCCCATGTAAGGCTGTCTCGGTGGGCTTATCTTGTTAAGGCACTGTTTCTAGTGCAAGCATGGGCCCCACAGTCTCATTTTGAACATGGACCATGTCAGTGGCAACTGTGGCTGGCATCCAGCAAGGCGATAATCAATTGGTGCTAGTGTTGTTGAAGAGATGGGTTTTCAGTTGACCGGGTCTATTAGGCATGTTATTGCACTTCTAGTGACCTCTGCTGGTTGAATGGAAGCCACAGTTGCCTTGCTGAGCTGCAAATTAAGTTCCTCTGACTATGTCTGTGGCAAGCCTTGACTTGCAAAATGTGGTGTGATAAGCTGCACTCTCCATATCAGTAGCTGAGGTTCTATCAATGAGTGCTTCCGGTATATATAAACAGTATCCTTTTTACAAATCTATTCCTTGCAAAAAGGATGCTGTCCAAATTTAACATTTATTTTAGTTTTTTGATTAATGAATCAGGCTAGGGGAGTTACAAAACGTAGGTTCATTTTCATAGCTTACAAATTTAAAATGGTGAACTGTTGATTTTTTTACCTAAAAATCAGCCAACCGAGAAAAACTAGTTACTTGCAATGAAGGTAGGCACAGCTAATGTCGAAAGATTGCAGTTGACCATATGACAGACAAGTCAAACCAATGTTGAACAATGATGTGGGAGACTAACTCGCGTCTCAATTGAAGAGTCCCTTATATCAGTAATTCTAATAGTCATCATATCCCAGTAATAAATTCAACAAAAATTGGGGATATTGATCTAGGGATCACAATACATATCCTAACAGGGACTACTAGGAGAAAAGCATGACACATCCAATGTACACTAATACTTAAAATTCAAAGTTCTTGCTTCCTAATAGCTGAAGAAGATGGCGCCATGTAGTACTTCTGGTCATAAGAGGAGGATGTATGGGTGAGGAACCTGAAACCTGCCAGTGGTGAAAGTTTGACTAATATGATAAAAGTAAGTACCAGTACCTGTCACTCTAAACCTCTCCAAATTTTGTATAACATCTCTCCATTCAAGATTAATGGAGGCACTGAACTCAACATAGCCTTAGTGTGCCCTCTATTGATGCGCTATGGTAATCCATCACAACGTTGACCATATAATGCAAAACAACTGAACTCCGTAAAGCTGTGCCACGCAACAACAAAGTATGAAATATTGCAGAAAGAAAAATGTCAGCAATATTTGATGGTTATTTTAGATGTCCAGGACATTTGAGTTTTCTTGCATATATTTGTAGCAAAATATTGATTTTAAAAAATTTCATTTATATATTACAAAGAATGTTGAATTTCAACTGGCTTTTTATTGCTCACGTTTGAAAGCAGCTCATCCAATGGTGAGTTGTTTTGTCATTTTTGGGGAAAAGTCCTATACTAATTGCAACGGGTTTCCTTTGTTGTCAGGTGGACGGGGATGCGGTGGGAGTGAGTACAGCTCCCCGTGCACAGAGTAAGTACTGCACGATCAGTGGCCAAACTTGTCTGTGAAAATACCAGCAACTTAATTTAACTGTTTTTAGTCCAGAGTGGTCATCTGAAGTACCTCAATGTAATCAATGCTGCATTTACTATTTTTATAATGTGCATATACTTATTACCACGCTTGGATGAATACTTTATTCTGACTGGCTACTAAACAAGCGTATGCATTTGTTACCGAACAATAAAAATCACTCACATCAAGGTCCATATTAATACTCCCAAACGTTACTATCCTTTTAACAAAGGATCGACGTTACTTCTCTAGAAGTTACTGATTTGTTAAAAAGTGATTTCATAATTCTGCACCAAGTGAAGCTTTAGCTATGCTACAGAATGTACATTTCACAAAACTGATCACAAGCAATGTGTGTAGCTTGTTTGGATCAGTTAATTGAATACTAGCTTGTTAATGTTAGTGCTACATTTACAAAAAAATATTATTTTAACTTCACATAAAGCTACCTAATTTTGCTATCATTTCCTGAATACAAGTCTGAAATAAAAAGTAATACATTTCATTGTTTGAACAAACCCGGTCTTATACCATTTACTGTACACGAAATCTAACAATATGCTTGGCATACTAGTCCTGAACAATGTAGGATCTTATATTTCTTAGAAGATGTACACATGCCCAAAATGTTATCAGTTGTATTCGATCACTATTTTTATTTGTTTTGTTTATTTGCAAATATTATTTATGGTAAGTGCCATGATCTAAGTGGAATAAAACACTCCAAAGCCATGTGGTGTGTATATACAGGTGCAGCTCAAAAAATTTGAATATCGTGAAAAAGTTCAATATTTTTTGTCACTCATTTCAGAAAGTGTAACTCATATATATAGATTCATTACACACAGTGAAATATTTCAAGCCTTTATTTCTTGTAATTTTGATGATTATGGCTTCCAGCTAATGAAACCCAAAATTCAGTGTCTCAGAAAATTAGAATATTTTGCTTTAACATATTTTTAAATATCATATTTAATATTTGGTTGCATATCCTTTTCATGCTGTTACTTCCTGAAGTCTCTATCTTATTTTCAGGTACTGTTACAAGCGATACTATAACCTCTCTGCATTTGAACTGATCTCTATGGGAATTGGGGGGTGAGACTAGATTCAGCTGTAAATTACACTGGTACAGTATGGAACACATGGCTGGCTAAATGGCTGTAAGTCATCAAGGGTCTGAGCTATCGAACAAGCCCCAAACCATCACTCTGTTGCCAGATATGGAGTAGGTGTGGATGGATCACTGCAAGGGTTATTTCTCCTGACTCATTTTCCTATAGAACTCTATGGGGAAAAAAGTCAGGAGAAACAACCCTTAAAGGGATCCATCCACATCTACTCCATATCTGGCCGCAGAGTGATGGTTTGGGGCTCGTTTGATACCTTAGACCCTTGATGACGTACAGCCATTTCGGCAGTCATGTGTTCCATACTGTACCAGCGTAATTTACAGCTGAATCTTGTCTTACCCCCCCAATTCTCATAGAGATCAGTTCAAATGCAGAGAGGTTATAGTATCGCTTGTAACAGTACCTGAAAATAAGATAGTCTTTTGATGTTGATTGGTCACAGACTTCAGGAAGTAACAGCATGCAAAGGATATGCGACCAAACATTAAATATGATACTTTAAAAATATGTTAAAGCAAAAATATTCTAATTTTCTGAGACTGAATTTTGGGTTTCATTCGCTGTAAGCCATAATCATCAAAATTACAAGAAATAAAGGCTTGAAATATTTCACTCTATGTGTAATGAATCTATATAATATATGAGTTTCACTTTCTGAAATGAGTGACAAAAAATATTGAACTTTTTCACGATATTCCAATTTTTTGAGCTGCACCTGTATATACACACCACATGGCTTGGAGTGGTTTATTCCACTTAGATCATGGCACTTACCATAAATAATATTGCAAATATACAAACAAATAAAATAGTGATCGAATACAAATGATAACATTTGGGCATGTGTACATCTTCTAAGAAATATAGTTCCTACATTGTCAGGCTAGTGGATGCCAGCATAGTGTTAGATTTCTTGTACAGTATATGGTATAAGACCGGGTTTGTTCAAACAATGAAATTGTATGTACATTTTTATTCAGACTTGTATTCATGAAATGATAGCAAAATATGGTAGCTTATGTGAAGTTAAAATAATATTTTTTGTTAAATGTAGCACTAACATTAACAAGCTAGTATTAATTAACTGACCAAACAAGCTAGCACACATGGCTTGTGATCAGTTGTGTTGAAATGTAAATTCTGTAGCATAGCAGCTCACTTGGTGCAGAATTTGAAATCACTTTTTAACAAATCAGTACTTCTAGAGAAGTAACGTCGATCCTTGTTAAAAGGATAGTACGTTTGGGTGTATTAATATGGACCTTGATGTGAGTGATTTTTATTGTGCGGTATACAAGATGCATACGCTTGTTTATTAGCCAGTCAGAATAAAGTATTCATCCAAGCTGTGGTATAAGTATTATGCACATTATAAAATAGTATATGCAGCATTGATACATTGAGGTACTTCAGATGACCACTCTGGACTAAAAACAGTTAAATTAAGTTGCTGGTTATTTTTTCACAGACAAGTTGGCCACTGATAGTGCAGTACTTACTCTGTGCACAGGGGGAGCTGTACTCACTCACCGCTTCGTCACCTGACAACAAGGAAACCGTTGCATTAGTATAGGGACTTTTCCAAAATGACAAAACACTAACATTGAGAGCTGCTTCAAACGTGAGCAATAAAAAGCCAGTTGAAATTCAACATTCTTTGTATATAGAAATGAATTTTTAAAATCATATTTGCTACAAATTTATGGCAAGACTCAAATGTCCTGGACATCTAAAAAACATCAAATATTGCTGACATTTTCTTTCTGCAATATTTCATACTTGTGTGCGTGCACAGCTTTAACGGAGTTCAGTTGTTGCATTATATGGTCAACGTTGTGATGTATACCATAGCGCATCATAGAGGGCACACTAAGGCATGTTGAGTTCAGTGCTCCTTTAATCTTGAATGGAGAGATGTTATACAAAATTTGGAGAGGTTTAGAGTGAGCAGGTACTGGTATCTTACTTTTATCATAGTAGTCAAACTTTCACCACTGCAGGTTTCAGGTTCCTCACCCATACATCCTCCTCTATGACCAGAAAGTACGACATGGGCGCCATCTTCTTCAGCTATTAGGAAGGCAAGAACTTTGAATTTAAGTATTAGTGTACATTGGTTGTGTCATGCTTTTCTCCTAGTAGTCACTGTTAGGATATGTATTGATCCCTAGATCAATATCCCCCAATTTTGTTGAATTTATTACTGGGATATGATGACTATTAGAATTACTGATATAAGGGACTCTTAAATTGAGACCGAGTTAGTCTCCCACATCATTGTTCAACATTGTTTGACTTGTCTGTTCATATGGTCAACTGCAATCTTTCGACATTAGCTGTGCCTACCTTCATTGCAGTAACTAGTTTCTCGGTTGGCTGATTTTTGAGGTAAAAAAGATCAACAGTTCACCATTTTAAATTGTAGCTATGAAAATGACCTACATTTTGTTAACTCCCCTAGCCTGATTCATTAATAAAAAAACTAAAATAAATGTTAATTTGGACAGCATCCTTTTTGCAAGGAATAGATTTGTAAAAAGGATACTGTTTATATATACCGGAAGCACTCATTGATAGAACCTCAGCTACTGATATGGGAGAGTGCAGCTTATCACACCACATTTTGCAAGTCAGGCTTGCACAGACATGAGTCAGAGGAACTTAATTTGCAGCTCAGCAGGCAGACTGTGGGCTTCCATTCAACCAGCAGAGGTCACTAGAGTGCAATTAAATGCTATAGACCCGGTCAACTGAAACCCATCTCTTCAACAACACTAGCACCAATTGATTATCGCCTTGCTGGGATGCCAGCCACAGTTGCCACTGACATGGTCCATGTTCAAAATGAGACTGTGGGGCCCATGCTTGCACTAGAACAGTGCCTTAACAAGATAAGCCACCGAGCAGCCTTACATGGGAATGTTCACTGAAATGTCAGTATCAGTAGAGTAGACCACACTGCCCTTCACAAACTCTTTGGGGTTGGTTACCTCATCTAGATAGATGATCAAATTACCTTCTTTTTCAACACGCTTCACATTGGGATCATCATTTAGCTGCAGAAATGTGTATATTAGCCGATTATAATTCATAATATATATTATAATGTCACTGTACAATTAACTGATTTTGGGTTAATTGAAGTGTATTTTCTTTTTTTAGACCAGATGCATCTCCAAAATGCCTGATAGCAGCTATTGTAAATCCAGCAGGTTGTCAGAGACTTATGTAAATATCGTCATCACACACAAAAACTGTCCATCGCAACACCCAGGGTTTGGCCACTTTGACGCACTTTTTTGTGGCCACATAATAAAAACGTAAACCTATTTTGTATTTCTTCCCTCTGCTTCTTTCTCTTCTCACAAATTTCCTGGCACACAGATGGAGTATGGGAAATTTCACTAAATTTCATCCATGCACAACCGAGAAAACATACCCCTCAAAATTACTTAAACGTGGACACTGACTCTCACCCTTACGATGCACTCACGATATCCTGATAAACCGCATGTGTGCACAAGCTTTGTGAGCTTCATACTGAAAAATTGTATTAAAACCACACAAAGCGGCTCCACGTACAATGATTTGGTTTTATTGGGGAACTGCAACCATGTCATGACAATTAAATATTTACCATTTACGTGGACGGTGGAAGCTTCAGATAACAAATAATGACACATAATCACACCAAAGAAATTCATACGCATATTGCCATTCTCACTTCTATGTCTCACACAAAGTAAACAAGCAATATTTCAAAGCAATGGAAAGACAATGGTTCCTTAAATGTTCCTTATATTTTGAGAGATATTCTGTCATGTATGGAGGATTTGCCCACCTGTTCGAGTGAGCTTTTCTGCAGGAGGAATCCTGACAGGAGACGGATGCTGATGATCACCATGTTGGTTTTCTCCCGCTCACCATTGTACCTGTTCAACAAATTCAGCTCTGTTTCTTTTCTCTCGCACGTTGGAAAACTGCTCAGAGGCAGTGGCTCTGAAATGTATTCATAATAATTTATTATTATTAATTACTATTATTAGTTGTAGTCTTAGTATTATTAATCCTGCTACTACAAATAATAATATTAATACAATCATGACAATAATAAATGTAGGGCTAAATGTTTTACTGAGCATTTATTTGAATATTTCACTTAACATCAAATAACAGTTAGAATTCTGTGGACAGGAGATATGCATACATACATATTGAAGGTTATACTTTATTTTAAGGCCAAGCAACTGTAAATATTTATAATGACAGTTTTTTTAATAAGAAGATTCTGCCATTTTGATCATTAGCATACCAGGTATTCTTTTGGTGTAATTAGTGTTTATATTTTCTTACTACAATTTTATTTTCCGGCTAGCACATGGCGGGTGGCGAGCCAGCGCATCGGCGAAGTGACATTTTGGGTATGTATTTCACGCTCCTGAGCCCGTTTGACTCACCGTGCACCGAAGTGGGAGAATCGTTGGTGGAAATGTGTCAGTCCAGATCGAGCAGCAAACGTGCAAATTTGGAGCTCTATTTTATGGCCGGTGGCGAGCCATCACTGGCGAAGTTGTAATTTCGTCAGGGATGTGCACGCATCTGAGCCCGCTTGGTAATTTGGTGACTCGCCGTGAGCTGAAGTGGGAGGGAAGCTGCTGTTGGGGGGTGTGTCCGTCAAGACGGAGCAGCCCAGTTCAGTTTTATTGCAGCTGGATATAATTTTGTGGTGAGATTAGACTGCAATTTGCGCTTGCACTGCCCACCAAGCGAGACCATGTTTACGGCGCAAATCACACCACAGCGTATGGCGAGTTGCTCATTTCAGGGCTTTTCTGAGCAATGCATGCAGGAACCTATTAAAACGTAAAACAACGGTTTTGTGGATCATATGCAGAATTTGAAATAAATCCCCCAAGCAAGAAAAATGTATACTTTGCATTTATTGTTTGTTGTCTTTTTTCATGTTCAGGCTAATTCCTGTATTTATGTTTTTAATTGTTTATAGCTGTTATTATACTGCACTGTGGTCCCGTGGGTAGGCATACTGTATTCTTTCTTACACCCGTCTGTAATGAGAAGAATGACAAACTTGGTGCATAAATTCACTCTTATTGCACGTATAGCGAAACAAACTTAACTCGTAACTCAATTACATTAAATTGAATCAATTCAAAATAGAGAGCCTATAGTCTACCACTGCAGAATCCTAAAGGCGACAAAAATCACAAAAAATGTGGCGACGAAAATGGGGTATGGTGCATGGGGAAAATTGGAAATAGATAAATGATTAAAGGCATGCTAGGACCAAGAAAATAGGAAAACTGAGGTGTTTGGGGGGGGGGGGGGAAGACAGTAAATGATAAATGGGACCGTAAAAATAAATTATTTAAAAAATCTATTTTATTAACTAATTGGAGGCTAAGAAAATGATTAAAAGCCTTTTATTTTTCACAATCCAGATAACCTATTAGTGACTTTTCTGGCCTTTAGGATTCCATAGTAGTTGAAAATTGACAGCGGGTGGACTCGTTCTGCAAGCGGGAGGCCTCCCGACCACGACCAAATGGGCGTGTTCTGCTATCGTTTTTTACTAAACCACGTGATGCGGGATAGCCCGACATGGTCAAAACGAGTCCACCCAATACGTTGGGGCCCTGGGTAGTCAGTTCCACTATCCCCCGACTATGACACTCAGACCGTTCATCCTGGAGATGGCTGGTCTTATTCCAGCTATAAGTACCAGAGTACATGTAACCCAGACTGCCTGGTTGGATTACTGTAAACATAGAATCAAACCCCACCTGACTTGCACAAAAACTGTCAGGGAAGTCTTCTTTGTACTTGTGCAGACTTCTTTCACGGTGGCATTGATGGTGAAAAAGGAGAAGTCTGGAGGAGGGGGGTATGTTGTGCTGCAGAGTGACTGGAACATCCTTTGTGTCACAGCAGTCAGAGCAATAAGACGGAACACATATCACAGCTGTTTTCTTACTCTTT
>JAKUDI010001734.1:0-15089 GCA_022702515.1 Ilyophis sp. 1 JC-2022 | reverse complement strand
GGTACTGTACCAACCATTGTTATTGTTGGTACCGCATGCTGTATCTGCCCTACTACTGCAGACCAAGAATACCTTCCTGTCCCCTGCGCGACAATTATCTTGCATGGCAGTATTGTTGGCTACACCAAATTTGACAATACAGAGATGCACCACATTGAATCCATCAACAATGGTGCCCACAGCTGATGACGGTGACCCACATGACTGTGTGGCGGAAACGTCACGATCAGTATCAGCACGTCCAGGCCTTCAAGACACACCCTTGACTAACTCAGACTTGACGTACTTTGTAGACGGCTCCTGTAAAAAAAGCATGCAGGGAAACAATCAAAGTGGTTATGCTGTATGCACACTGACTGAGACTGCTGAAGCTAACTCCCTTCCACCACACTACTCTGCACAAATGGCCGAGCTTGTCGCTCTGACACGAGCATGCGCGTTAGCAAAGGGAAAAAGAGCTACCATCTACACTGACTCTCAATATGCACACTCTACATGCCACATTTTTGCAGGTCAATGGTGAAACAGAGGTATGATTACCTCAACAGGTAAACCAATAGCGCATGCACCATTGATATTGGATTTGATCACAGCATTACAATTACCTGAAGAATTGGCCATATGTAAATGTGCTGCACACACAAAAGGGCAAGATGAAGTGTCACTAGGGAACGCGCGAGCAGACGAGGCAGCAAAAAAAGCAACAGTGACAACTGCAACTTTTGCATTAACAGAATCTAACATTGATCACACGCTGTTGTGGCGCAATCACAAATGCACTGAGACCGCAGACGGCTTGTGGGTGGGTCCAGAGGGGAAACCAGTTCTACCTAGAGCTTTGTTTACAATTGCGGCGGAATTGAGCCATGGTGTAAGTCATGTCTCAAAAGGAGGGATGGTTAATATGGTAAACAAACGATATACTTCGTTTGGATTCTCTAACTACTCAAAAAAAATTTGTAAACGATGTTTGACATGCTTGAAACACAATCCACAAGGGAATGTGCGCACTACACCAGGGCAGATTCCCTTTGAACGGAAACTGCCTGGTTTTGGTGTGCCCATTCACAAAGTGGGTGGAAGCATTTCCCACCTCCACTATTGACGCATCGGTAGTGGCAAAAATATTATGCAGAGAAATAATACCAAGGTGGGGAATACCAGCTACATTGTACAGTGACAATGGCCCAGAATTTAGGAATGCAGTTCTAGACAGAATGGGAAAACAATTGGGCATTAACATGAAAAAGCATTGTGCATACCACCCACAATCTGCTGGATTAGTGGAGAGAAGCAATGGCACCCTAAAAAATAAATTGAGTAAGGCTATGCAGGAAACAGGATGGGGCTGGGTGGCATGTTTACCCCTTGCCCTGACCAGTATGAGAATCACAAGGGGTCCACATGGACTGTCTCCTTACGAGATAGTCCATGGGGAACCTTACAGGTTACCACAGTTTGGGGATAAGAAAGATGATGAAAGACCAACGTTAGCTGACTATATGAGAAAAATGTTAACTGACAAAGAGGTTGTGCGTGGTCTATTGCCTCCCCAGAAGCCAGTTCCAGAACCAGTGCCAGAGCTCAAACCAGGAGATTGGGTGTTGATAAATGACGTACGACGGCGAAATTGGAGCAGCCCTAAGTGGAAGAGACCTTACCAGGTGCTTCTGTCCACACCCACCGCTATCCGCATAGCCGAACATTCCTCTTGGATACACATGACCCACTGCAAAAAGGTAACGCACGTATCAGAAGGAGTTACAGAGAGCTAGTCCAGCTACAAAGGGGGCAGGAACCAATAGGGCTTGTCGTCTCAAAACTGGTGAAGAAAGTGAGCTCCTGAAACTTTAAAACACCTGAAGATATGTTGCGCAGGGTATTGTGGGGGCTGGGAATAACCCTGGTGGTTCTGCTATTGATATCAGTAGATAAAAAGGGCCTGCGTCACAGAAGGTTCATACAAAATATTTCTGAGCATGATATGGCACTCAATCCCCCGCATGCATATGCTACAAACACTTGGTGGATGGTTGGTACTGGCTGTGTGGACAACAGGTGTATTTGGCCTTACCTGCTAATTGGGCAGGAACCTGCGCATACGTAATGCTAACTGACCACACAAACATCATATCACTGAGAAACATAAGTGACCACGTGTCTAGCTGGCGACGACGTAAGAGAGACCTTGGGGATGGGCATGATGCTGTGTGGGGGTCTAATGTGCCGGATGATCAGAAATTGTGGACAACAGGAGAAAAGGTGATGTTGGCTCTCTTTCCCCATCTTGGAGTGGGAAAAGTAATGCTGAGAGTTGAAACAATGAATTATCGAATGACAGCAATAATGAATTTGACTACTAATATTACTGAATCAATAAAAAGGGGAATTAACAGCCTTAAGGTTAATGACCCTGCAGAACAGGATGGTGTTGGATATGTTAACAGCCTCCCAAGGTGGTGTGTGTGTCCTAGTAGGAGCTTCGTGCTGCACCTTTGTGCCAGCAAATGACGCGGATGGGGGTGAGATCGACCAGGCCATGAATAGGCTGAGAGAATTGGCCAGACTCCAACAACAAGAACTGACCTCGGCAGGAGATGGCTGGTAGAACTGGGTTCTGGGTGGGGGATGGAAGACGGCGATCCTAGCTGTAGGAGGGTTATTGGCAGGAGCACTTGGATTGCTCCTGATCTGCAGCTGTTGTGGTGTACCCCTGATAAAAGGACTGATATCTAAGATGATCACTGGTACTCCTGAATACCAAGCATTGTCTATGACAGACAATGAAACTGATTACAAGACCGTGTTCCCTCCCGAGAAATATGATGAGGTGGAAGTCGTGAACCTTGTGAAGCTTTTCGAAGAATAAGCTTCCCAAAACACTGAACAATGGACATTTCACTGATGACGTTTTTGGCTAAAAACCTGTGAAAACAGAAAGGCAAAAAACTGATGTAAATGAAATGTATTAGTTATGACTTGGTATAGGGTATAAAATCATAAAAGGAGGGATTGATGGAGAAATTTGTTTAAATTAGTTTTTTAGAACATTGTATTGCAAAATGTTATGATGAATACTGATGTGCTTTGCTTAGAAAATAAGAAGAACCGCCCTAACTACAGAATGTGCTATGAGCTGATACTATTGTGCATTTGATACAAGTTTCTTATGCGAACTGTGCAAAACAACATGATACTGAAAGGGGAATGTGGGCGGAATGCTGAACTGGTGATTGAGCAGTGGCGCAAAGACCACTCCTAGAATCTGCCCAGTGATATGAAATGAATAAAAACTATGCAAAACTGAGCAAACTTTGTTCATTGTCTGACAGGGAGACACTGAACCCCAGATGCATTTGGTTCTTTGATAATAAAGTAATTGTACTTTATATCTTTGCAGCTGTCTCAATTTGTATCTCATTCTGCACAGTGTTATTTCTTACCAACAGTGACTTGAACTCAGAATTTACCCAACAGTATCTAAACAAAAAAATGTGATGTCCATTTTTATAACAATATATTAATTACATACCTTACACTTAAACCTGTAATATTTTGTCAACGCTTGTATCGTGTGTGTGAAATCCAAATAATGTCACACTATTGCTTGTAGACTAAATTATGTTTGCTTCCCCTCCTCGCTCGCTCCCACTCACATACTTTGCCACACACACCTTTGAGAATCAGATGCACTCTATCACCCCAGTATGCAGGCCAACCAAAGACATGTATGTCAGGTTAGGTAAACTCCTGCCATTGTCCTTGACCAAGGCACTGGCCTCAAAACAGGAGTTGGTCCACGGGCGCTGCACTGTGGCTGCCCACTGCTCCTAAGTAGTTAGGATGGGTCAAATCAAAGGCAGAGGACAAATTAAGGTCAATGAAGTATAAGTACACTGCTCAAAGAAATTAAGGGAACACTTAATCAACACAGTAAAACACCAAGTCAATTAAACTTCTGCTGGACAGGGCCGTAGAAGAGCAACAACCCAGCTGTGGGTTGTTGCTCTTGTTACTCCTCTGCGAGGAGTAACAGGAGGAGTACTGCCAGAGCCCCACAAAATGACCTCTAGCGGGCTACTCGTGTGCATGTTTCTGACCAAACTGTCAGACACAGACTCCATGAGGGTGGCATGAGGGCCTGACGTCTTGATTGGCATTTGCCAGAGAACAGCAGAATTGGCAGGTTCGCCATTGGCGTCCCGTTCTCTTCACAGATGAGAGCAGGTTCACACTGAGCACATGTGACAGATGTGAAAGAGTCTGGAGACGCCGTGGCGAATGTCATGCTGCCTGCAACATCATCCAGCAGGACCGGTTTGGTTTAATTGACTTGGTGTTATACTGTGATGATTAAGTGTTCCCTTAAGTTTTTTGAGCAGTGTACGTATATAACCTGCATGCTCCAGAACAATATCCGCCGTGCCTTGTCACATGTTCTTCATGATACAGGCATCCGGGCTGAGCTAAGCTTGCCTAGTCTTGTTTCAAAAAGACATCTGTCAAAAATAATGCCATTGTATAGTATTGGTGTGACATAGCTATACGCAAATTGAAGACTTGAAATATGGTGTAAGGAAACTTTTTTTGTAAAATGGTTTAAGCGGATTAACTATTAAAAACACAATACACAGTGTTTAATGGCACTGAAAACATTTCCCTCCCATTTTTTACCAGTAAAATCACAAGCAATGAATATACTCATTAGAAGATGCAGGTGAGCACTCATACGTTACATAAGAGTTAGCACAACTCCTGTCAGCAGTATTTACTGGAATCATGGAATTAACAACTGGATGCTTGCATGTTTTTGATTGTCAATAACATGTGATACATTGTTCAGTACATGTCATAAAATTAATAACTGTAAAGATTCAACAACCTTAGTGAACAGTACATGGTTGTGTGTGTGTGTGTGTGTGTGTGTGTGTGTGTGTGTGTGAGAGAGCGTGCACCCAATTGAGAGAGAGACAGAGAGCACATGTTGAACGTATGGCATATTAGTTACAGTTACATCACCATTTCATCACTGCTTTCCTCAAGAGTTCACCGTTGTCTCCAAGACAGCCTGTACATGTACTGTACATGAACATTTTCATGGCAGAAATATGTCTCATCATTATTAATATGACATGAGGACACATGCTTAAATACTGAAATATGTATTGACCAGAAATGTTGCTTTGACATGTTATTCATTGTTTTGACCTCAACTACATACTTCACATTTTCATTTCACATAATCTCATTCAATTGGGATAAACAATTGTTTTTTCCTTTTCAATTATGCTGGGAAAATCAAAGTCTTGACTATTAAACCCTGTAAAGGACCACCTCCCAGTGATTTAATCTTTCCTTAAATCGTACATTTTTCAGCTGAGGACTTGAATCAGGCAAAAAAAGAAATTATAGTATTATATGGCATGTTGGAAATGAAGCATGTTTTATAAAAGTGCAAAATCTGTAAGTATATTGCCTCTGGCTGTAATATCCACAATTTTGCTAATATACTATACAGAACACTACTCTATGGGGTCGATTTACTAAAGGTTTGCGCATACAAAATGCATGTAAAACTGTTACCACCGGCAAAAAATCGTCCGAGGTGATCAACTTACGAGGTGTAAAAGATTGCCTGTGCTAAAATGGAAAAAAACGTTTATTTCTCATTTTTGCAGGTTAACCGTCCCTATGTTATTTTGTGAAATAGTGGGAGCTGGTCATGCAAATAGATTACTTTTGCATGTGTAAAGTGATTTACTAAGCCTGAAAAGAAGTTTGGGAAGGATATTTGCAGGTGCATTTTATTACAAATGGAAAGCAGGTATTTAGATGACAGAATCGATAAGATGACGGCTGTCATTGTAGCAAGACGGGTGTTACGTTTCTGTCATGTTTATGCCATGTTTCATGTTTAGTGTTTGTCACAGTTTATTTTTTGTTCATGTCTTGCTTGTGTTCTGTTTATGTTACAATGCAGTTCATTGGTTGCATACACATTTCCATGTTTTTCCGCAGCCTTGCGTTCATGCTGTTTCTTTCTCTTGCTGTCACTCACCCTTCCCTAATTATTTAATTCTCCCGTGTCTATTTACTAATATACTAACATTAGATCAGGATTGGGTAATACTATCTATCTAACCATGTGTTCATGTTTACCTTACATTTCTCGTGCATATAAATTACTAATTTACTAACGCTAGGTCAGGATAGGTTAACTACTAATGATTTACTAATTGCCTCGTTACGTGTCTCATTTTCTCAAGCTGTTGTTAATTTCCTGCTGCTCTCAAGCTAATGTCTGCACCTGTCTACACCTGCATATAAGATCAGTGTTCATGTCATGTCCTTGCGAAATTGTTGCCTTTAGTTCACTACTGTCACTTTTGAGCGGTTTCCATTGTTTTGACTACCGTTATTAATCGAGCCTGTTGACTGACCATCGTTACTGCCTGCCTATAGTTTCTACTGCCTGTTTTTGACCACGAGTTTTGCCTGCTGTCTGTTTTGTACCTCTGCCCCGTGGATAGGACTTCGGTCTGACTCCTGCTACGCCCCACGACTACGAACTTTGCTTTACCCCTGTTTTGTACTTCTGCTCCGCTGACAGCTACTCTGGTTAATGAACTTGTGCACGGATACCGATTTCGAGACTGCCTTCTCCCTCGGTACTGTATCTTTGGTCTGGCTGGATTAATTGGTTTTTGGACTTTGCTTGTGTGACTACGATTTTGGATTTTGGTTGATTTTCATCATGAACAGTAAGAATATTTTTTTTATCATGAAGCAAATCGTGTCACAAAATACAAGAATAACTAGTAAGCAATACAATGTCTATTATAACAAACAGTGAATAACAAGAAAATCAAAACTAAAAATAAAACCCATGATCAAATGTAAATGTGATTTTATGTGACACTTACGGCGCGGGTAGGCTTGGTGCTAGTAAGCATAGTTATGACAATGTCAGTCCTGACAAACGTCTGTAACTCCTGGCAGAAACTAAGAGACATCCAGTGAAACCGTTTGTAATATACCGCCAGCTCGTTCAGTGTAACAGTAACCTATACCCTACACTAAAAAAATACCATAAAAACGGCAACATTGCTGCCAGTCTTTTCACCGGTTTCTTACAGTATAACCATTCGAAACATGCAAAATCTCATTTA
This sequence comes from Ilyophis sp. 1 JC-2022, assembly GCA_022702515.1. Taxonomy (NCBI): domain Eukaryota; kingdom Metazoa; phylum Chordata; class Actinopteri; order Anguilliformes; family Synaphobranchidae; genus Ilyophis; species Ilyophis sp. 1 JC-2022. The sequence continues at coordinate 7,920 of JAKUDI010001734.1, read as the reverse complement.
AATATGTCTGTTTGCGGCTGGAATAATTTACATGATGACTCTTAGTTGATCACCTGCAAAGCGTGAAATGATAACGCGTGCAAATACTTTGGCTGCGCCTGCAAAATAAAACCCCTTATTTTGGATGTTAGCAAATCGACCCCTCAATTTTTTGTCGGTGGTAACAGTTTTACATGTGCTTTTGTACACACAAACCTTTTGTAAATCAACCCCTAAGAGTATTAATTAGGGTCTTAGAGATAATCTCAACAAAAACAATTTTCAGCTTACAAAAATGCCAAGTTACTTACTATATGTCAACAAACAATATTTGGCACACAAACAAGCTCTATTCCAAAGAAATGCTCCCAAAATGTTTCCTAAATTATTTAATGTAACTTGGCCCTGTGGTTTTTCACTATAATACTACTTTGCTTTATTATGCAAGGATGAAGAATATTGGTCAAATTATTCTTGAACATGATTCAAATAATTCTAGAACTACTGATAAAAACAACAATAGCAATAGGAATACTTGTGAAGTTAATTAGAAAAATTATGCAAGCATTCAATTTAAGCTAGAAGGGAAGGGTCATAAAATACAGAGGTGACACCAGTTAAATGAAAACCAGAGTACCAAATATCTATTCACAGTATCCTACATCATACACTTTCAATCCTCACAAGCATCAAACGGGTTTAGCAGTATGGTAAAACATTTAATCATGACTTCCATTATGTGGTCTGGGTTTTTACGCTGAAATCTTATTCTCAACAAAAGTTTTTTTACTTAATGAATCAATTTTTTATTAGGTTTGGTGTCATATTGTAAAAGACATTACATACTCAGGTATAATTTTACATAAGGTAGATATTTAGGAAAGAAACCCAATGTGTTTGAAGCCTGCCAAAAATAAATAAAAAAATACATTAAGTACTTTGCATAATATAAATTGTTGTAATTGTATGACGTAAAGAACTAGTCTCAAGAGAAGGAAAAACAAAAAGTTTGCACTTGCCCGTGATTTAATTCATATTGGCACTAATGTAGTGCAGTAACGAAATAACAGCATTAGTCCTTGTCAAAATGAGATTTTCAAATTCAAAATGTTTGGAAATATTTTGTTTACTGGGGAGTTTTAAATTTTTTAGAACACAACTTCATGTTTTTGGAATATGCACCACAAATAAATAAGTAAGCAATTTTTTTTTAAATAACTGAAAAACTGTATTGTCTGGGATTGAACTCATACTTAACACTAACATTCTACTCTTGTTGCTGATTTCTTTCAGTTCTGGGTTTGCAAGTACAGCTGTTGACATTAACAGTACATCCTGGCTTGTACTGGTTCTCTCAGAGCATGTCCACTAGATGGTGATAGATATCTGAATAAGTCCTTAAAGGTGGTAAAATTCCCCACACAGATACAGAGAGAGAGAGAGAGAGAGATATCTGAATAAGTCCTTAAAGGTGGTAAAACCCCCCACACAGATACAGAGAGAGAGGTGCACAGATACAGATACAGAGAGAGCCAGTGCCATGGGGTTGATAGATGACTGAGGGTGTGAGGGTATGTGTGGGGTCTGTTTCTCCAAAGCTGTAGTGTACACACAATGTTTTTCTAAATCTCAGGCTTCTTTAGGTGTAAATGTAGTTTAGTTAGAACAACAAATGATGGACCTGACTGGATAGCTCAGAGCCGCTGAGCTCCCTGCCCTCCTTCTTCATCTTCCCAATGTGGATCGTCCAGAGCAATAGTTCTTTGGAAAGTATACACTCCCAGGAATTTAGATTATTTTCTAATTTATATGGTTTTTCAATTTAGTTAATTTATGTCTATTTTGTCTATTTCATTGATACAATGCAATAGTTTTTGGTTGCGAGTTGTGGGCATCTGGAGCTTTTCCAATAGCAAAGATCATCTGCAAACTTGGACAGTTTTGTCTGTTTATGATCTGGGTTTTAAGGTCCCTGAGAGGACCTTGTTGAGACCTGTAATGGGAGGAGCCTCTTGTCTCCATAGGCTTTTGGAAGGTGCTACATTCCATACATTTTCAGTTTAAAACCACTTTGCGCAGATACCTAGTGGCCATTCCGCCGGCGCCAAGATTTTGCCGGACTGAGACATTCATTGCTTCTGCAGCCAAACTGAGTGGAAACCACAGACTCTGTGTTTTATCTTTATTGGTACACGATTCATGACAACTCTGCCGAATACGGAGTTTCTAAGTGTCACTATTTTCCCATAGCAAGTCCATTTAACAAGCAGCCCCCCACCCAGTCTCGCCTGCAACTATACCTACAGTACCCATGCGTGACATAGTGGACAATAGCGTTTGTGATTTCATAAATATATTTATTCATAATATAAAATTAGTATTTCATCATAGCAACAAGATAGACCCAACAATAGTCTGATCGTATGCCAAAAAAGCAGTGAAAAGCCCTGCACACTCAAATGCAAAATAAACGTGAAATTCTTGTTTAATGATACCAAGTCATTCTACTATCAATATCTGCTACTAAATATGAAATACATCAACCAATCCTACCATTGGTTTTACACATAGAGATGAATTTCAAAGTTCAGTGGTCATTTATTGGACAATCCGTTTGAGAAATAAACAACACTTTATACCGCTATTACACAATCTGAAACATCGATGCGCAATATCCCCCACGTTCTTCAAATTTGTCTAATTCATTCCAGTTCATTCTGGTTTCATTGACGATTCTTTTATTAAATAAGTAGCCTTAGCAACTGTGTTTTCAAAGTCGTATTGGATGCTTTGAATGGTAAATTACAGCCGAGCATAACATAACTTCTCGTTTTATCAGCTGAGTTTAACGCAAGCAACTTAGAATGTACATTCGCTTGCCGAGGCATACCAGTTGTGTCCTGTTATTTTATTTGACTAATTTAGTAACTGTGCCTCTGTGTAGTGACCTCAGTAACTGTGTCTCTGTGTAGTGACCTCAGTAACTGTTTCTCTGTGTAGTGACGTCAGTAACTGTGCCTCTGTGTAGTGACCTCAGTAACTGTGTCTCTGTGTAGTGACATCAGTAACTGTGCCTCTGTGTAGTGACCTCAGTAACTGTGCCTCTGTGTAGTGACCTCAGTAACTGTGTCTCTGTGTAGTGACCTCAGTAACTGTGTCTCTGTGTAGTGACCTCAGTAACTGTGTCTCTGTGTAGTGACCTCAGTAACTGTGCCTCTGTGTAGTGACCTCAGTAACTGTCTCTGTGTAGTGACCTCAGTGACTGTGCCTCTGTGTAGTAACCTCAGTAAATGTGCCTCTGTGTAGTGACCTCAGTAACCGTGCCTCTATGTAGTGACATCAGCACCTGTGCCTCTGTGTAGTGACCTCAGTAACTGTGTCTCTGTGTAGTGACCTCAGTAACTGTGCCTCTATGTAGTGACATCAGTAACTGTGCCTCTGTGTAGTGACCTCAGTAACTGTGCCTCTGTGTAGTGACCTCAGTAACTGTGCCTCTGTGTAGTGACCTCAGTAACTGTGCCTCTGTGTAGTGACCTCAGTAACTGTGCCTCTGTGTAGTGACCTCAGCATATGTACATCTGTGCCTCTGTGTAGTGACCTCAGTAACTGTGCCTCTATGTAGTGACATCAGTAACTGTGCCTCTGTGTAGTGACCTCAGTAACTGCCTCTGTGTAGTGACGTCAGTGACTGTGCCTCTGTGTAGTGACCTCAGTAACTGTGCCTCTGTGTAGTGACCTCAGTAACTGTGCCTTGTGTAGTGACGTCAGTAACTGTGCCTCTGTGTAGTGACCTCAGCATCTGTACATCTGTGCCTCTGTGTAGTGACCTCAGTAACTATGCCTCTGTGTAGTGACCTCAGTAACTGTGCCTTGTGTAGTGACCTCAGTAACTGTGCCTCTGTGTAGTGACGTCAGTGACTGTGCCTCTGTGTAGTGACGTCAGTGACTGTGCCTCTGTGTAGTGACGTCAGTGACTGTGCTTCTGTGTAGTGACCTCAGTAACTGTGCCTCTGTGTAGTGACCTCAGTAACTGTGCCTCTGTGTAATGACGTCAGTGACTGTGCCTCTGTGTAGTGACATCAGTGACTGTGCCTCTGTGTAGTGACCTCAGCATCTGTGCCTCTGTGTAGTGACCTCAGTAACTGTGCCTCTGTGTAGTGACCCCAGTAACTGTGCCTTTGTGTAGTGACCTCAGTAACTGTGCCTCTATGTAGTGACCTCAGTAACTGTGCCTCTGTGTAGTGACCTCAGTAACTGTGCCTTTGTGTAGTGACATCAGCATCTGTGCCTTTGTGTAGTGACGTCATTAATTGTGTCTCTGTGTAGTGACGTCAGTAACTGTGCCTCTGTGTAGTGACCTCAGTAACTGTGTCTCTGTGTAGTGACCTCAGTAACTGTGCCTCTGTGTAGTGACCTCAGTAACTGTGCCTCTGTGTAGTGACCTCAGTAATTGTGCCTCTGTGTAGTGACCTCAGTAACTGACTGCAGTTCAGAGTTCAGAGCCTTTCTGCTTCCATCCCTGAATCTGATAGAAGTTTGTGAGATCCAGCCCAAACCACGGCGTAGCACAACTCATAGAGAAACACAGGAACAAAGCAAGAAGGCACAATTCGTCACAGGATCCTGGAGTGGGCCATTAATAATTAACGAGAGTTAATGATGGAGCAGGGGAACTGTGGGGGTAGCTTTCTCTGTGGGGGTAGCTTAACGCAGGGCTCCAGACCAACTTTTTCCACTAGGAGCACTGGTTCTCCTTGTTGAAATTTTTAGGAGCACCAGCCCAAATTTAGGAGCACCATTTCAATCGACATTTAGCACAACACATTCATATTTTTTACATCAATAAATAGGCTACAGGCACTTAAAAATAAAAATTGTAACATAACTTAAACAGACGGCAAATAATACATTTGTAATTTCTGCAGATTTATTGGCAGATTCCTGCCTCCTAAAAGCTGTTGGAAGTGGCGCTGCAGTACGACCAATTGCTTATGTCCCTGCAAGTTTTATGCTTCGTACTGTTGTTATGCTTTATGAGTGCTTCGTGTTTAAAGTGCGTGGCAGAATCTGCAAACTTGGTTTTTCTCCGCAACTCTTTGGCCACACTGATACATACAATACATGGCTTCCTTTCCTTGCAATATCTCAGCCACGTAAATTCTTTCAGCCATTCCTGTCGGAAACACTATGCTTATACGCCCTTTTTGCGGGCTCACCAGCTGCGCACTCCTCATCTGAATGGTCCTCCTCGTCAACATTTTGCAATTGTTGAGGAGGGTCTTTTCTTGTAAAAAGCTAATCAATAGTTTGTTTCATTCTCGGGATAAGCTGCTCTCACTGACTACTAATAATTATATTAATGTCTCCGTTTTCCTGCCTCTGGTTCCACTGCACTGCATCTCAAAACGTTAAGTATCGTGAGTGTCTCTCTCCGGCTCAGAGAGTACTTTTTCATAAATTTTCCACAATCAAAATATTCAGCTCCATTTCACTTTATGCACACATATACACACACACACACTTAAATTGTGCTCTGAAGACATAAGCTCAAAGTTAATATTACAGTTAATATTTCAAGGGAATTTTGTCCGAGGGGAAGTAGGGTTGCACTTTTCATAAAATTGACCACCATTTTCTTTGCCTTTTTGCTAATTCTCATTTATCCCACTAGAGAACAGATGATTCAAAGTTTGGAAGCTCGGAAGCTGTTCATAATGGGTTACATTGTGGTTAAGGTTAACCTCTTCCTACCAAGGGCAAAATAGGCCAAGTCTCGCCAGTTTTCACGAGTGACAAAAAAAAGCTATTTATTCCAAAAACGGAAAATGCTACAAATATGGTTCATAGCTTTTAACCCTAACCCTAACCCTGTTAGTCTCATTTCTGTATTCATTGCAGGCTGGGCATGGTCCCCATTTAGTTTCTTGTTTCTCCCCTTCATTGGTTAGCCGATCACTCTCCCGCTTACACACATTCCTCACTCGTTTTAGTTATTCAATCAGTCCCTTCACCTGTTCCCGTCACTATTTAGTTTCCCCTCTCACACCGTTTCAGTGCCAGTTCATTTTGTTTACCTTGTTTGTTGCCCGTAACCTGTTTTGTTCTATTCCTCATCCAGCCCGCCCAGCCTGCCTCCTGTCTGCCCTGACCCGCTCTGTCTTCTCTCCTGCACAGGTAAGTTCCAGCCCTTCTCCCTGTTAGTTCACCTTGCTTGCTTGCTGCTTTTGCCTGAAACTACTCTTTGGTGGAGTTTCATTGAGTTCTGTCTCAGTGTCTTGGATTTGGGTCCAGTCCTGAACACTGCCTTAATAGTAGCAGCACAGTGAATCTTGTGTATTTTACCAGAGCTCCAATAGCCAGAGATGAGTCCAGGTACAATGCCCTCCACTATTATTGGCACTCCTGTTAAAGATGAGTAAAAAGGGTTATAACAAATTCACCATTTTTAGTGAATTAGCATAATTTCCCACTGAAAGAAATGAGAAAAATTCAATCGTTAATTGAAGTAAGTTTATTATGAGAATTTATTTTTATTTTTAACAAAAGCACTTGTGCCACAATTATTGGCACCCCTGTATTTATATATACAATAAAGTAATCATTTTTCATATTTGGTCGCATATCCTTTGCATGTCATGACTTCCTGATGTCTGTGACACAACAACATCAAAAGACTCTTGATATTTTATTTTCTGGTACTCTTACAAGTGATACTATAACGTCTCTGCATTTGAATGGACCTCTATGGGAATTGGGGAGTGGGACTAGATTTAGCTGTAAATTATGCTGGAACAGTATGGAACACATGGTTGGTAAAACGGCTGTAAGTCATCAAGGGTCTGACGTATCAAACCAACCTTAATGTTATGTCCCAGACTCAGAGACCCAAATGCAGACCAGGATAAGGCAGAAACATAGTTTATTTCCAGTCCAATGTCAAAAAACCAGGTAATCGAGAATTCCAAATCAAGATCCAAAAAACAAAATCATTACAAAAGCAAAGGTCAAAACCGGAAAATCAAAGGGCTAGGCTAATCAAAAGTCGGTAAACACAAAAGAAAGTCAAAACCAGAAAATCAAAGGTAAAGGTACTAGGCTAGGCTAGGAAGGGCTAGGCTAACTCAAAGTCAAAAACAAAGGGGCGTCTCAGGAATCTCAACAAATCTCTGGCTTTACAAAAACAGGCTCAGGAAAAGTGATCAACGGTCTGACGGGGAAGAAACAGAATTGTGGGTCTTATATACACATAGGAAAGGGAGGGGTAACAAACGACGTAAGGTTAACACATTAGGTAAACAATAATTCAATCATGAGAACATAATGAAAACATGGAAGAGACTCGGAAACATGCATAGCAAACAACGGGCTCGAATAGGAGCGGAGTGTGCACAGTAATCAAGAGAGGCGAAGTCTAAGTACAAACAGCTGGAGCGAATTACAGAGGTAGCTCAGGAGCAGTTAGAAATGCGAGTAACAAAGATAAAGCGGAGAAGCTGGTTAAATGTTAGTATCTAACTATAAGACAGACAGTTAGTTGTTAGTATACATTTATGTTAATTGGTTTAGTAACGTGCACGTAACTAATAAAGCACCCGAGTGATTGTTAGCGCGAGTTAGTAATATATACAATTATACACGGGAAGGAAATCAGGAAGTAGCAGAAAACGAAACTTCGGAAATACAGCGTTAACCCACGAAAACACCCGAAGTCACCCGAATAGTGCATGCACAAGACTGGGTAAACAAACACACAGATGAGACTTGGACAACCCACGAACAGAGGGGAATGCAATGATGAAATGAAAAATAGAATAAATATCAAGTAATAATACAAACAGACAAACAGATGTACAGAACATAACACTTAAACCATCACTCTGCTGCCAGATATGCAGTAGATATTGATAGATCACTGTAAGGGTTGTTTCTCCTGACAAATTT
>JAKUDI010001732.1:0-20438 GCA_022702515.1 Ilyophis sp. 1 JC-2022 | reverse complement strand
CAACGCTTTGTATAAATTACTGGTAAAATAAAAAGGCCAAGATAAATCAATGACGGCATTCCTATGAAATTGCCCAATGTTCAACACCTTGAATAGCACTGAAAGAATGGCATGGAAAATGTTTAAAACACTATTTAATGAGTGTGATCCATAATCTAGTACCAGGCATGCATGAAATATTTCTCCATTACTTCCTTTTCTCAAATGAGCTAATCATCCAAATACACAGCTCGAGTGGTTTTCATTAAATTGATTGGATGATTTTAATTATTGATGTTTGAGAGAAACAAATCTCCTTGGGGAAAAATATTTTTGAATTATGTTATCGGTAGACTAAGATTACCACAACTATCCTCCCTAGCAAAACATTCATACAGAAGACAGACATTTTATCTTTCAGTCATTTTAGACAAAAAAGAAATTTCCTTCTCGGCTGAAATACTAAATTAGATCAGAAATCAGAAAGCACAGAACTAATTTTCACCCACTTTAACTGTACGCATATTTGCAAACACGGAAAGAACACTCAAGACATCTCTCAACACCCTTGTGTGCCGTGCCAGTGCAGGAGAGCAAACAGCGTAAAAGCCTCGTTTCATTACAACTCAAATGAACAAGACCAACAAAGGACAAGACACCTGACGAGCAAGCACAAGTACTTGGCCATCAACAGCAGCAATAATACATCAACTCAACTTGTATCTATATTAAAAGCCTTTTTCACTGCAGATCTACCCCACAGGTTCTATGGAAGCGGACTCACACGGCTGCTGCTTTGTGTCAGTGCTGGACAAGCGGAAGCTCATACCTATTGGGGCTCCAGGGGATGGTCGGGTTGAGGCCGATGTCTGGGAACAGCATGCCGTTGTCCTTGATGCGGTCCAGGGCATAGTGCATTTCACAAAGCGGCAGACGGTTCAGCTGGAACTGAAGCTCCACCTGGCATAGGGACGGTCAGTAGGAAGTGAGCACATCCATACTTTCAATGGCTCCTTAGAAGCATTTAACCACCCTGCGATACACTTTGTTAAAAGCACACGATTCAAACAGCAGTCCTTTCAAAAAACACAAAGAACACATAAGTCATTACAATACTGGTAGTGAGTCTAGCAACCTGAGAATTCCCTATAAGGCTTCTCTATACTGTAGCTGGAATGAACAATTTCATAGCTCATTTTCATCATGGTGATAATGCAAGTGATCCATTATACATGACTGTAAATGGAAAAAGTATGAGTGATTGTCCTTTTATACGCCTTTTGGAGACATTTTAGATGTATTTCGTATGTATTTATGTATATAGATGTATAGATGTGACGTCACGTGGCGCTGTAATGATGACATGTAGTCCAGCTGTCTCATGTTCATGTTTGTTCATTTGAATGTGTTTTGTTGTGTCGGGCTTTTGTCTTTTGTTTTTTTACCATGCGCTGTGTATCTGTGGTGGGATGGGGAAGCGGGCTGAAGATTGTTCAGGGCACTCCTGCTGCTCGTTTTGATAATATTGACGAACTGTCTAGTCGATATGATTTTGTTTGTGGTCGTCACCATGGAAACGCATTCGCAACATATGCACGGGAATGTCCGTTGGATCTGCAGCAACAAAGTTTACCATCACTCTTCACCGGAGTTGAAGATGTCGGGACTGATCCAGAAGTGCAGGCAATTCTTCAAAAGGCAACCAGGGAGAGGAAGGAGAAGATAATGCGGGGGAGGAGTGAGTCGATGACTGGGAAGGTTGACACAGTTCGGTGCTCCGTTTCGACGAGTGAACAGAGACCGCAACACTGCGTGTATGGAGGAAAGTCACGGAGGCGGAGTTTGTGAGGTGGACTGCTTAATGACACTGGACATCTCGGGACAGCGGGGGCTATTTTTAAATCATGGCTGTATTCCACTTTAATTCACTTAATTAGTTTGATTAATGCAATGACTCTATTGAATGTCTTTATTTGATATGTTTGTTTGTGTGTTGTGGGTCTGCCCCACTGTCTATGTCTTTTTTGTTGTTGCTGGGCCTGAAGTTCCCTAACGGGAAAATAAAAGTTATTCTATTTGAAGTGTATACACAAATAACCAACCACCATAATGTTAAGTTACCAAGTACATATAACCTGCACACAAAAGAGTAGACCACGCAAAGCTAGATAAAACATTTTCTGGATTCACCGCTAAATTTGTGTTGTTGGCAATATTTAAAGGTGTCATTCACACAAATCAGACCAACAAAACTCATTGTTGGATTTGGTAAGTCTTCCTCTCCTACATTATTTTAAGAAGTTCTTTTAGATTACCGACAGGAGGGGAAATCTGTCAGCAACATTGTCTGCTGTGAAAAATCTTAACGACCTAAGAACAACGGGAAAAGCCTGCATTTTACAAGTGAATGGGAGAGGGGGAAAAAATTAAAAGAAATTCATAAGAATTTGTTGGAATTCTCAAGTGACACGATATTTCTTAACATTTCACTTTGTCAAAAGCATGGCAAAGTCCCCCATCCACAATGTGCGTTTGATTAAGGTAGGAGGGGGGGAGGAAGAATTAACTATAATGAACAGTATAAATGCTCTCCCCCGCTTTATACATTGAGTGGTGTGTGAATGAGGGCAATCCCTTGTGTCATCTTCTCTTATGTAGGCCATGCTGGTTCGGCGGACGGCGCTCTCGCATGACTAAAGACCGGGGGAATCCTCCGCCAGAATTCAATTAAAATTCTTAATGACGAGGGCTGGCTGGCGAGTCGCTGGGATCGTTAACTCAGATTCCGTCTCACCGTGGGCCCTGTTCTGTTCTGTTCAGTGGCCCGGGTTTGTTAATAGGGTGAAGGGCCTTGACAGACAGCCTTTCCTACCTCCCCCCACCCCTCACAGCCTTTGCTGTTGGGAGATGACAGGCAGATTATACTCCCAGCCCCGATACAAGCACTTTGCCTTTCCAATAATTATTCATGCCGAGCTCGTTTTCGCCCTTCAAGTCAGAAAGAAATACCATCTCCAGCAAAATAATCGGGGACAGGCTCCATTCTGGCTTTTTATCCCTTCTCACCCCAGAGTGTGAGCCTCCCAGAGATATGTAACCTTTTCCAAAATAAATCAATACCACAGCCTTTCCACACCTACCCAACTTCGTGCAGGTCTGTGTCCTGTATAATTGTTTCAGCACTCTAGATGGTAATAAAATGTAAAATCAACCTGAAAGGGCTACCGAACAGTGATTTGTACATCTGAACCGCCTTACTCGAGCAGCATTTCAATTTTATGTCATACGACATCACGTGCATAGTGATTGCCAACATAAACACTACCGACAATGTTTAACACTCCTCTCCCATTTACTGGTGAGCAATAACGTTTTGCCTGAGGGCAAGTGGAAAAGTCCAACTTAATATTGTTATTACAAGCCTGAAGTGCGAGTGTAGTACCTGTAGTTCCCTGTCTGGCTGCAGGCAGAGCTCGATGCAGCAGTTTTTGCAGATGCGCAAGAAGATGTACTCCTTGGTCTTCTCCTCAATCACTGCCTCGTAGACACGTTCCTTGACCCCGGGCAGCTGGCTGGGCCACTCCCGGGTCAAGGGCAGCAGCAGGACCGAGTTGACCTTGGTCATGACCAGCCGGCCGGCCAGGGTGTCCTCCGAGAGCGTCTCAGTCAGCTTGAAGCGACCGAACAGCTGCCCGTTCTGGGCGTATTTGGCGCCCCCTGAGATGCCCGTAAGCATGAAGCTCGTCACCAGCTGTAGATTCACCTTGATGTTGAACCTGCGACAAGAGAGCGTTACCAGAACCTGTTCCCTGACAGTGACACGGGGCGCATTTTCAATGGCCTCCTCACCTCTATAAAAGACTCAGGTACACAGATGATTAAAAAAAACTTGTCAACAATTAAAATGTTCGCCAGTAAGACTTGGGCTGCAACAACAATCTCTTTGAAATTATTTATGTAAACTTTAGAAAACTGCGCATAGAAAATTACAGGGTTACATAAGACGGGAAAAACTGCATGAAGATCAATGAGCGCAATATCTTTTAACTTTAATCACATTTATGCTGGGTGGACCCACTGCGGACTCTACAGTACACCTGCACAGCTTATTTACAGTTCATGTGGCTCATTCTGTGAAGCACAAAAAAATAGAAACCTGTGTTTTTAAGTGAAGCTCGAAGAACTGGCACGGTTACCAACATTCAAAGGCGCTACAGCGGAAGCGCTACATTGCACACAAATGATTTAGTAACGTTTAAAATGATGACAGGGACACTAACTAAGGGGACCCCACTGAGAACATCACACATGACAGGAACAAATAACTGAATTTCTTTATCAACCTCCCCTGCCAAACTAGAGAAGCACACAATCAAACAACACACTGGAAAATGTGTGAATCCTCAGTACTATACATATCTTAGATAAGCACACAGCTAAGATTATATATAACACATGATTATGTCTTGTTATAAATTAGTTGCTAGCATCCCACTAGCGTCTGCTAAATGTCTATAATGTAATGTAATGTACAAAAATGGCAGACTCACAAACACTGCCTGCATGTTCACAAGTGTATCTGATTTTATATAACACTTAATTTACCTTGAACTCCCGGGTGGCTAGGAATAATAAACTGGCCGTCTAACTTGGTTGGGTAGCTGGTACCCAAACAGCCTCATTGTAAATAATCTTTAAAGAGCCAGGAGGCATGCAGATAAAATAACATGTGATTCATGCTAAACGGATATCAGCTAGATCTGTCATTTTATCCAGCAGAAACACAATTTGAGCCCATTCCTAAATCCTTTAACCCGAGTCAACACAGTCCACTGAGGAATGGAGCCATTCTCTCTCTCTCACACACACACACACAAAGGGGTAGCGTGCCTTTTACTTATATCTGTGCATTTCAGCTGTTGTCACAAGTGTGCCTGTGGTCTCTGCTGTCAGAAAGAAGGGACACTAGACCAGGCAAGGCAGCTGCACCTCACAGGCTACCCAACTCAATGAACAAATGCCGTCCCCAGAGAGGATAAGCCCTATATTCCAAATGCGTCTAACTGTCAACAAATATACCAAGAAAGATAACAGCAACATATAAAATTAACTGTATTACAATGGCAATGTAGCGATAGGTTGGGAGAATTGCGTCAAGCTTCTTTGTTATTACCACCTATTTTATTTTATTTACAGACTACTCTTACAGCATTCCAGTAAATAAAACAATAGACAATTGTTTTATTCAAATTCGGATTAAAAAAATATATAAAACGTACAACCTTCAATAAGAGTCCAAAAAACTGCAAGAAAAAAATCTAACGTAGATCAGCTAAATTTCCTGATAAATAAGACAAAAGGAGAAGCTGAACACTGGGAGTGGGATAATAATCACACAGCAAAGACATCACAATGGAAATGATGGGTGGTAAGTTATGGAGGGCGGTAAGTTATGGAGGGCAATGAGCCTGGTTAGTTCTACTCGGCTGATTGAGCGGCCGATTCTGCCTTTGATTTGGGCATAATAGGCATTGGATCTCCGTAATAGCCTGTGTGCTGCTCATCTTGTTCAAAAAAACACCAGTCAGAGGAGCAGCAGGTGCTGAATTAAAACAGAAATTGCAAATCGCTTCCATTTTAAAAAGAAATGACTTCTATTCGAACACAAATTTCCAGCCCTGTGGATTCTCGGGAGACACTTTTAGGATATGCATTATTAAAAGGATTAAACTCTACCCACCCCCTCCCCCCTGCTGTCACTCTGTCACTCTCCCGCACGCACGCGCACACACACATGCTACACTGGCTCCCTCCCCCATTCAACAGCAGATGTTCACTGGTCCCCTCTCAAACGGAGCTCCTCTGACACCTTGTGGTGGATTACGATCCACAGCGTTAACGCTGCGTGTGCAGCTCTCCCGGTTCAGAGCCATGTTCAGGGCAGAAGCGTGAAGAATTGGGTTGTGAGAAAACACTGTTTGCATGTAATTTGACCAAGGCGCAATAAAAATGAATTAAACATTCATACATACACCTTAATTTCATTTTATGTGTATTTTCCAACCAAATTTAAGTTAAGATTTTAGTGAAGGGGAACTACACACAAAAATTGTCTCTCTAGACTTCGTCCATATTTGGGCCAGAGGCTATTTTCTAATGAGCTACCTGTACATGCTACAATATTATAGAACATAAGCATTTCATATAGGGGTGGGACGATTCAATCCCATAACGATTCGATTCGATTACGATTCTTTAGGCAAAGGTTCGATGCATCATAATATCTTACGTTTGACCACGATTCGATAAGATTCGGTTCGATTAATTTAGATACTTTAAAAAAATGTAATAGGTATGCTAATGTGATTTGATACCGATAGATTCAGTAATTAAATATTCAATTAGAACCTTACACCAAGTTCACAGCATTATGTTTATTGTTAAGGCATGCCATACATTTTGCAGCTGTCTGCAGCAAATAATGCAGCAATAAACATGACTAACAGTGTATTTTCTAAAGTTGCCCTATTTAGGCTATTGTTTTTCAAACAGTGTCAGACATGGTACCCTAATACATTTCCTTTATTTACAAAATGAAAATGGAAAAATGTATAACAATTACTAAACTTGGCCAAGATAAATGAAATAGCCTATAGGTTAGTGTCATATAGTACTTTCCTAAATCTTAGTACGATCTAGAACTTCGGTGGAGCAAGATGCCCATCCATCCGTAGTTAAAGCTACTCTCGTAGCGTTTTGCAAGGACAGTCAAACAGTTTTCTTCACCTCTTCATACAGAGCAGGTATACATTTTTCACTCAAATGTTTTCTGCATGGCATGGTGTATCTAGGTTCCACGACATTCATTTTGTGAATCGGACAGTTAACGTAGTAATAATTAATTAAACGTAAGACATTGGAAATAGTCTTACTATTTTTGTTTTTTGTCTCTAACGTCTACTTGATTTTGAATAGAAAATGGTTTAATTTAAATATCAGAAAGCACTTTACACTTTCTCCAGGAAACTCAGGGGAAGTGTCAATGACTGAGTTTAGCTTGCTAACGCGCTTGCTGTCCTTCACGTCAATTGTCGGCTCAAATGGTTTATCATGTTTGTGGTGTTGCCTGTGTATCTGATTTCTACTTGGCAGATCTTGCATATTGCAGCGGTTTTGTCAAGTACACCCTCCTTCTTTCTAAACCCGAAATGCTCCCATACCACTGATTTTCTGTTCGGAACATCGCAAATTCTGCAAGTTTCTGTCTCTTTTGTCGCACTCAGCGAGCACGCACCTAGCCATTTCGCTCAGATCTGTCCGTCTAATTGTCGCTTTATTCCCGCCTGTCCCTACTTTCAACTCACGCTTACGTGGGGGTTGGAGCAGAAACATGGATTGAAGCTGGTCAAAACAGTTTTAAAAGTAGGCGTGTCTCAGAAATATATATTTTAAATAATTTTTGAATAAATGAATACATGTGCACATTAATTTAAAATGCGATATTAATCGATGCTTATCGATTCGAATCTTACAGATCGATGCAGTTGTATTTACACATTCGGATCGGTGCATCGCGATGCATCGGTGCATTGTCCCACCCCTAATTTCATATGTTGCATAAACTATAAAAGTTGAATTTAGGGCGCACAATATGAAAATTCTGGCCGATGCAGTTACCTTCCCGTTTACACCAATGCAAACTTCAATCGAGTTTCCACATTCAGATTAGCATAAATTTCAACCTCTGAAAAAAATATATAACGAGTCTAAAGAGCTACCGAGTATCGGTATAGCTGTGCTTTGGCTGGTAAAAATGATTAATTAAAAATAAAGAGGTTCGGAGGTTCAACTACGATTAGGCGACTTGCATCGCCAACTGTATGATTAAAATATGTACTTTAGCATTACATGGCAAAACAAGATTTTATACAAACGCACAAACATGCACACACACTCCTGTTTTTTCAGACACCAATTCTAACAGTTTCCAGCAACTGCATACTAATGCTGTTGAGTTTAAAACACTTTGATCATGTGACGCATTCAACTAAATACTTTGATGCTTTGTTTGGTTTGTCTGTCCTGGAAAGGAACTGGCAGTACACGTCCCCATTTACTGCTGCAATTGTGAAGTAGCAGACCTGCATTCCCCTGTTAACACGCTGAACGAACAGGAAAACCTCTCAAGCCGTCGTTTTCATACACTGTTTTATGACAATTCCTTCAATTTACCTCAACTAAGTTCAAACTCTGTTTCTTCTCGTTTTGTGCTCCTTTTAGCATCATGTCAAACACAAGACACACACACTACGGCGAATACGGAGAACCGAGTCATCCTGAATACTGAGATCGAATACTTAGTTACTGAGAGACATACTCAGAACGCTATGGTTTTATAAAGCACTGTGAAGCACATTCAATGTTGTAACAATAAGATGTGCGGGCTCCTTGCAGAAGTTCAATGGGCTTTTAAAAAAAAAAAATTTAACCTGAAGAAAAAAAAGAAAAAAACTACCCTCAAACTGCAGGTTTTTGGTTTTTTGTTTAAGAATGGTAGCATTATTACACAAGCATGCTTAAAATCCAGGTTTTTCATGAAGCTTATTTAAGCATGGTAGCATGATAATGCTACCATGGTAATACTGGAGAAGGAGGGCCGAATCCGAACCTGGAGGTCTGCAGTGTATTCTGGTTGTTATTAAATGGATCAATTCAAGGAGTTGACTCATGCAGCCCGGTTTGTTGGATCTAATTTGGTTGCCGATTTTACAGTGAAAACAAAAACCAGCAGATTGGACTCACTTGCTGACTTCCTTATACTGAGCGATCTCCTCGATGTACAGCAGGTCGTGCAGCCGGGCCTGGTAGTTCTCCCGGGTCAGTGTCTTGTCCAGTACGGACTGAGTGAAGAGCTGGTCGGCCGAGAGGGGGATCTGGTACCGCGCCAGCAGGCTTCGCTCTAGCTCCATGGTCTCGTTGGGCCCAAACTCCACGATGGTCTTGCAGGACGAGTCCCAGCGCTTAGCCGTCATCAGAAGCTGCTGCCGTGCCTGCTTCAGGTGCTCCAGGTCTGGGGGGGGGGGGGGGGTTAGGCACCGAGAACAGCAGGCCATTGGAAACGGTCGACAGGTGATGGGTCTTGAGCTTACAGGTCACATAACCCTAACCCTCCCGTTCACAACTTACTCCAGAAACAGCCACCTGCGCCTCCCGCAGCCGCCCTGTAAGACTCCAGAGTGGTAGTGAAAGCCTATCGTTTCACACCACATAACATGCTAATTGCTTTAAAGTAGCTTTAATGAAGACTGACCGCCCAGCAGTACTTAATACGGTTTACTCTGCCTCGGGGCAATTAGGCCAGCGGGCTGGAAGCTCGAAACATTCTGCCTGGCGGCACGGTCGACTTGTCACAGGCTAGCTTTAATCACGGGCACAGGTGATATTTTTCCAGAAGGTCCATCCCCATTGCCAGATATCAGTCCCATCTGCATGGCTGAAATCAGTCCGGCTAAACACAGACACACTCCACACAACAGGAAGCAGTAAATAGCACAGCTGTCCACAATCAGAACTTGCATTCTCTATGAGAACCATCGTCTTGCCCTGAATTCAGCCATTCTTTTATGGACAACAAACAGACAGACACTGAAGTGTCACCTTTGTGTCATATGCAGTTTTCTCTGTGCTTAGGTGGGCCAGAGGGGTTGGAGAAAGGCAGAAAGTTTAAAAAAAGAAAGAAAATAAAACATTTTAAAGAGTGTGCGAATGCTCAGAGACGCACCCTCTATTGAAGCGGCATCCACCATGACCCTCTGCATCAGCACTGGCTCGGAGCCAAAGTCGAAGACGATGGTCTGCCGGAATGTGCCGAAGATCTCCGTGCTGAAGCCCACCGCCACCTTGTAGAGGCAGTGGTCCATGCCGTTCTGGGCCAGGCTGTCCCCGGTCCACTCCTGGCAGTCCTCTGGCACCTCCTGCAGCAGCTGGCCGGAGGAGTCTCCCGCCGACACCGCAGCGATGGCGAAATGCGGTCGGTGGGCATCGTAGAGCAGGGCGATACGGTACAGCGTCCGTGCAGGCTGGAGAACAGAGGACCACCAGGTCAGGACCAAAGAGGCGGTTGACTGTCTTTCACTCAGTTTCAAAGCCTCTTAGATAGATACACTCACATGCACAGGTACTGATTATTCGAAATTAATATTCCAATATAACTCCTCGTATTGGAACTTCACTGCAACTGTACAGTCGAGCTCTGTCCGGCCTTACCTTGCATAGGAGCGAGAATGTCCAGGAGTGAGATGATTTCTTAGAAGTGACTGTTACTGACAGACCCGAGCTGTGGTCCACATTCACCCCGTCCAAATATTCACTCAGCTGAAGAACAAAAAAAATAATAATACTTGTTATTGTGAAACCTAAAAACTGAGCTTTACAGAAGGTTCTATTGCTTTGAGCCACTCAGTTGTGAATAAACAGAAACATGAGTTTTGTAAATCTCACCCAAGGATAAAATTACTAAATTAAGATCTGCAGAAAACTGAAAACATGTTTGTATTTAATGCATTTGAAGTGTTTCACTTGGGAGGGAAGCAGACTTTGCAACTCCAAACAGCGGAGAGCAATACCCTAGGCAGTGGTGTTTCACAGTCTGCTCGTGTTGTGTCACAATGAAGAAGTATAAAGGAATCCTCACCACTTTCTCTGGAGAAAGGGAGTTCATCCACTTCTCAATGAGAGCCTCCATGTAATTCTCAGTGAAGTGCGTGCTCTCCTGCTGTTGTTTGAGACGGATGAGTCGGGAGGCATAGCGTTTCTGCCACTCTGTCAGCTCCTCCTGAGAATGTGCAGAGGTGCACTGTGCCCCATACCTACACAGGCCCTGCTCCAGAAACCTGCAGAGACACCACCACACGCCATTCAGCTACAGAGAAGGGAAGAGCAGCCGCACAAGTCTTTCTCCCTCAGCTTCATAAATGACCACTCTAACCCGGGTCAGATCTGCATCCACATACAACTATACAGAGCCATTTTTTTCTTTGGGGGGGGGGGGGGATTAACAGTGTATACATTCTATGATAAATGCAAGGCAATGATACATACATTATGTGTGCTCTGCGTGTCTTCACTATCCCTATGCTCAATACGGTCGCATCAAAACATTGAATACTCAATACTTACTTTTGGAACTTATTTCGGTTTTCATACAAATGTATTAAATAATCATTTTCCCGGAGCAAAAACCTAGGCAGCCTGGTTCATCCAGAAATATATGCGATTATGTGTAACTATCAAACATGGAGGACAATAATGCCAAAGAGCATCCAGTTGCGCTGCATTGTGGGTACTGAAGTCCGGATTCGGCATTACCTTTTACATAGCGTGTACTCTTCGCTACTGGTCACCCCTCGAGGCGGGGGGCGGAACTGCCAGCCATCCTCTACATCTGCGGAGGGAGGAAATCCAAAGATGAGCTCGTTGACAGGTTGTTGATGGGCCACTGCCTCTTCGCAGGGCCTCTGAGCTTATGTCATTATGTGAAGATTAAAGGTTTGTCAGTGACAGAGGGAGCACCCAATGGAATATGTAAAACCACTTGTGGAAGGCCCTGGGATGCCCTTCACTTTCCCCTCTTCAGGCTGCAGTACAACTCTGAAAACTACCACTGCGCAACACGAACTTCTCACCTTCCTCGTTGTCTTCTGTGTATTCTGAGACCATCTTGTTACTTACTGCCTGTAAGAAAACATGGAGGAATGTTAGAAGAGAGCACGTCAGCGGTTACAGGCCAGACAGGCGAATTATCCAGATTTATTTCATAATCCCATTCTGTCTGATGAAGGAGGGTTCTTCCTCAAAACAGAGAAGTGATGTTCTGATCCACATTCAGGTAAGCACCTCCAGGCTACACATTTCCATAGGGATTACTGAAAATCGAAGGCATTGTCCAAAGAGAGAAGCTATGATACACCAAGCATCTCCTATAACACATTACGTAATAAAAAATTTGGATTTCACTCACCTGATTTTTCGATAGCATTTATTTTAATCTAGCATTGATTATATTGCTTGTAACATAGCCAGGGTGTGAAATTAACACCCGCCACCAGCCAAATTCTGGTAAAATTTTTATTGCGGCTGGTACGATTTTCTACTGTAGCAGCCACTTTGGCGAGTTGTGTTAAACTGTAAAAGCTGCGGCAGGTAAATTGTTGCAAATGGCTGGTGATTTTTAGAATATACAAGCCACTCTGGCCAGTGGGTGAAAAAGTTATTTTCATGCCCTGAACATAGCCATGTGCAAATTACAAAATGAACTTTGACCTTGATTTCTTTCTTTTTTATTTATTTTTTTATTTTTTATTTATAGGGCCAGAAGAACATCTGTCTAACTCACATCTCACAAATTCAGTTCTGGTGAAGGTCAGGAAGTACACAGTGTATATGAGTGTTTTTCTCCCTTTCATCCACATATATTAAAACTCGGTCTGTAGACACACAGCCAAAAGGCCAATAATTAAAGATGGAAATCTAAATGGCAGATGAGCTTTTCAGTGCAGATTTCTAAAACACTACAATATACCAATAGAAATGCAAGACTTACTTCAATCTCAGAGAGAAGCATTTTCAGTCTGGTCAAATCCCTTGTCACGATCCCATTCTATGTAGACACAGTCAAACATTTATTCAGCACTTAAAACAACAAGTTGAACACCGAGTTTCAATAACTGTTGCACACTTCTACTGTGCAATGTTTAATTCACTGTAGCACAACCATTAATCATGAGTCAGCATAATTATTAATCACAGCTGACAAGTATTAATTAATTCCCTCTTGTTGTTCTTTCTCAAGAAGAAAATGCTAAATAGAAAACTTTATGGAGGTATTCTGGGAGTTTCACTGTATGCCGCCATGGACTCTGCCCTAACTGAAGACGATGAAGTGTCAGCCATTAAACACTCCCACTATCTTTGTTTTTTGTAATAAGAGGAAATTAAGGAACGAAAGCAGCGCATTGGTTTCACTCCTAGTCTGTTCTTCAGTGCCAGAAAAAGTCCGTTTTGCTCTTTAAATTACACCATCAGTTACTATGTCTCTTCATATAGGCTTAAGTTGGATGTTTTAATTAGAACAGAGAGGCTCGTCAACTCTGAACCCAATGCATCTAACAGCAGAAGTACGGTATATCTGAAACAGAATGTTGAGCACGACAGGAAGTACAGCAGAAGCTACTTGCCAGTTGTTGTTTTTTGTGGCATATCGACTCTCCTCACACTATTACATCACCACCTGTGACGGCTTACAAATTCTAATCCAAAATCCATTCTGCCAACTGAACACTCCTTGGCCTGAGGGCCTTTCAAATAAGTGTAGGCACAATAGCCAAGTACTTTTTCTCCAAACAAACACCATATAAACAGAGAAATAGAGAGTGGGAGAGATGGACACCGACATAAATGAGGACAGACTGGAAGTGCAGCCAGCAGCTGCGTTCGTCGAACACGTTGAAAAGAACAGAGAAACGGAGTCGAGTTACCAGTGGCTCCCCAAACAGCGCCTTGGACAGAATAGCGGAGACTTCCTGCAGGCTGCCGTCCAGCAGCATGCTGTGCAGTCCTGCCTTAAACGACCCATCTCCCTTGGCCAGTTCCTCTGCCAGCACTGCAAACACATTCAAGGACACTCAGCCTCACTGGCCTTTTATTTCTCCAGCACTGTGCAGCTCTTCAGAAACCCACCTAAGTTAGAACCA
Organism: Ilyophis sp. 1 JC-2022; assembly: GCA_022702515.1. NCBI lineage: Eukaryota > Metazoa > Chordata > Actinopteri > Anguilliformes > Synaphobranchidae > Ilyophis > Ilyophis sp. 1 JC-2022. Next base: position 6,708 of record JAKUDI010001732.1, on the reverse strand, counting down.
TTACGGTAGCTTCTCGTTTAACTGCACACAAGTCTGAAACAGGTTCCATTACCGCAAACTAAAAATTGTTATATGCGGTCCAAGGGTAAGTGAAAGGGCTCAAGCAAATCGGAACACCGAGTTCTGAATCTTCAACCAATGAGAAGAGTTCTCACACCTCAAGAGGAGATTTATGTTAATATTCCACTCCGAGGTGGACAAGCCTTCCCCATGTAGACAACTTTTGCATAAATCTTCTGATCTTCAAATGCCAAGCACTTACCATGCTTACAGTCTTCATCTGCTTGATCATAATTCTTCTGTTGGAATAAGAAAGAAATCGTTTCAGGACTAACATCTTTCAAGTTGGCAAAATTCCATGTCAAAAATAAATACAGAGGAGAAATTCTACGGACATTCTAGCTTGGTTTGAGGAATCTCTGGATTATATCTTAAAACATCCAAACAACGATGTGATTACGGCACAAGCATTGCATACAAGGGAAGCGAGAGAGCAGCCATAACTTCCTCATTCGGAGTCAGACCACCTTTAAAGTTGCATTCACCCATTTCTAGCAGAAGCATACCAACACAAACTACATAATATGCAACCATGCTGTCACATGATCCTACACGGAACCATCCATTAAACTCAGAGGTTAGAAGCACAGATCAATAGCGTTCAAATATCCCACGTCTTCATATGCATAATAAATGGAAAGTCTTTCACTTATTGCGGGTCCACTTCACTGTTGGGAACTGTGAATCCATCACTAGATGAGATAACGGGAGAGCATCTTTGCAGTTCTGGCACCAATAGTTTGTTTGTGTTGCAGTGCAGTGTGTGCACAGAGGTGTGCTTTCGCCTGATTGTGCACTAGGGCTCTGAACGGAGGAGAATGTGCAGTGTGTGCTGTTTATAGAAAGTAAGTCATGTAGATGAAGATCCCCAAACTGCATGCATCACTCGCACAGCAAGGTGCAGCAGCAGAACCCAAATGCACACAATAATCCAGGTGTTTAAAATGAACCTGTATGAGAACCACACAGGGTGTCTGGTGGACAGATAAAAAACACTCGCCACAATATCGTTAGTCTTAAAGTAAAAAAAATTTTTTTAAAGCGGTGTTAAGCGGTGTTAGTTTTTAATTCCATGGACTCTCCTATTTGGTGCACAACAGGGTGCATTTTGAACTCAGAACTCAGCATTGAAAACATATTTTTTTTTTTAAAGAAACCAAAAATAATTTAAAAAAGAAAGAAGGGCAAAGGACTGATAGCATGCTTTCCCCCACAGTACAATTCAACTGTTAACCACAAACAGTAATGACTACCTTATGCTGCCAGCTCATTTATGCGTTCACATTGACAATAAGGCTACAGGCTACAACCAGATAATAGTGCCACTGATATACAGCTTTATAACTGCAGAATTAAAGAACAGTCAGTTGCCCACAAGATGTGAGTTTTTTGTTTTACATCCATTAGGGATGTTAACAATTAATCGACTATCGATTAATTGCTAATAAGAATTTAATCGATAAGATTTCAAATGAAACAATTAACTGAACAATCCGCGGTCTTGTTTCAACGGGAGTTTTTGTGTGAAATGTAATCATGGTTTAAGGTCTCCACGCGAGGGCGCCAAATTCAGCCTAGTGTAACGCTGCGTTCTCACAGCAAGCAACTGGTCGCTGAGTCGGTCAATTCTACGAGGCTGGGGGCGGGGCAAGAGCGTCCCGTTGTGTCATCCAATCAGTTCGTGCAGCTACAATTTTTTGATAAAGAGAAACAACGGAAATAGCCTACGTATAACAAAGACATATTTGCGATGCATCCTATTCTTTATAGTTATGTCATGACACTGATAATGATGTGTTCTCGCTAGCTAGCGATAGGCTAGCCTATATCTATCTTCGTCGCGAGCTACCGATCTTTATCTATCTACGCTAGATGCATAGATAGATGTATGTATAAAACTCAACATGTATTTTTTGGCTCAATGTGATATTGGTAGAACAGCTACACATATCCTTTAAGGTTATGTTATACATTGAACAGGACGTGGTAGGCTTGGACCATTATTATTAGCTGCTACTCCATTGCTGCAATTTGAGTGAAATCGGGCGGAACAATTATTCACGAAATGGTTTCGTGTCGGTTGGGGAAATATAAAGTGTGGAACTCTGATTGGCTGTTATTTTGGTCGATTTTGGTCACTCAGTTTCCTAGTCGCTCAGGTCGCTGACCGTCGCTCAACTTCATAGAGAATGAATGGACTTCCGGCGACTGGCCGACCGAAGTTGCTGGATGTGAGAACGCAGGGTAAGCCGTGAAGTTGAGCCTACACAAGAAGACACAAAAATGAAGCGGGCAAAACTATGATGCCCATTGCAATACCTGTGGTGCTGTTTTGAAGTATAACTACTTCGTTAATGTAGCCTACCACCTGAAAAGCGTACATTCAACCGTGCTGTCAGGGCAAAGTGGATCGCAACCTACCATCACCACAGTTGGCAAAGAGGGTATGTGACGATAGACGAGCGGAGAGTATTACTCAGAGGTTGATGGTTGAAAAGGACATGATGCCAATGAGCACCATTGACGGTGAGGGATTTCGAGAGCTAATAAACGGGCTGTGCACACGACTCGCTCCCGACCACGTAGCTTAAATGTTCTTGAATAAATATACGTAGGTCTATCTAGTATGCATATGAGGAGCCTATTCAAAACATAATAGCCTATGTTTTAAGTTGACTGTTCTAGGCTAGGTCTACTAGTTTAACTGTCGCCTTTCCATTTCAAGAGAGATTATGTTAATGCTGCTAGCGGCTAGCGGAGCAACGGTTTCGCTTGCAACAGATGAGACGGAGCGCAATTTCTTTTCTGTTCAAGTAGCCTATACACGCCTTCATATTCTATTTTTGTTACGCTACAATAATGCCTGTTTCTCAAATGTTACAATAAATCTTTGATTGAGGAATATAACATGCATTTTGTATTCTGTATATCATAAGCTATATTTAGCTTTTATGTGGGGCGGCAGTGTAGTACAATGGTTAAGGAACTGGCTTTGTAACCGAAAGGTTGCAGGTTCGATTCCCAGGTAGGACACTGCCGTTGTACCCCTGAACAAGGTACTTCACCTGCATTGCTTCAGTATATATCCAGCTGTAAATGGATAGTATGTATAAATGCAAAAATGCTGTGTAAGTCGCTCTGGATAAGAGCGTCTGCTAAATGCCTATAATGTAATGTAATATAATGTAATGTTATCAATTAATCGACGATTGTTTGTTAAGGTTAACAACTATCGATTAAGGAAATTCCTTTAAATTTGCATCCCTAACATCCATATAAAAGGGCCATTTTCTTTCATTATTATTTTAGATGGGGTAAAATGGTGGCCCCGTAATATACAAAATCAGTGGCCCCTAACACTGTTCCTGGAGATCTACCTGTTCTGTAGGTTTTCACTTCAACTCTTAATGTACACCTCATTCAACAGATATAGATCTCATTCAGTTGCCAAATAGAAGAATCAAGTGGGCCATATTAGGGTTGAATTGAAAACCTACAGGATGGTAGATCTCCAGGAACTGGGTTGGGGAGCACTGTACTAAATAGCCTACTTTATTCCATGCAACATTCTGATTGCCTTTGCAAATTGTTCACAAAATAAAACATTTTTAGAAGCTCTCGTACGTCACCAAATAAGCTAGTAAAATGCATGCATGAGACCATTGCAAAAAGGTTGTGCTTGCTAAATTTAATGAATGTGTATGCCTATTCTATAGTTGTTTGCATCAATTGTATGATATTCTAAGTATTCATTAATTTCCTCCATTTTATATTGCTTTGTCCAAGTGTATTTTAGCCATTACCGGTTATGCATTTCCCTAGGCCATGCTGAATATGTGGCTCGTAAGTCAGAAGCGTGCATGCATCGTGTGTGATGAACAGTCACTGCCTTGCTTGTGATGAACCGTCAAGTGCTTCTGTAAAAGGACTGGCCCTCTGAAAACTCTCTCCTGGGCAGTCATTTTGTGTCACTTCAAAGGAAAACAAGTTCCCATCTTTCCTAAACATGCTACATTCCTCAACACTTACCTGTGGCACACGCAGGTGGGACCTGGTCTGGCAAAAGGCTCACTCACTAGCACCTGTGTGTGCAAGCCAGTATAATCTACCGAAAAGCCCTGCTCACTAGCACTGTATGTGGATGCTTGTAAGAAGAAGAGGGGGGGGGGGACGTTTCTTAACTTGATCTTTTTCCAATGAACACCTACACAGATCGGTGTGGGCCCATCGATGCCTCAGAAAAAAACAGGCCACATGGGAAAGAGTGTCGGGGGGGGGGGGTAGGCGCTCTCACCAGCTGCAGAAGGGCGGCGATCCGGTAGAGCAGGGCCCGACTGCGGAGGGGCACTGCGCGGGGACTGGGGGGCTGAAGGCTGAGCACGAGGAGAGCCTCCGTGCAGTGGGTAACCACCGCCTCGTACTCTCGCCTCGCTAACGATTCACTGGCCTCTTCACATGACTTCTCTGGCCTCCTGTCCGCCATGACTTAGGGACAGAACTCCTGACGGGGAGAAAAACACCACGTCAGCCATGCCGACCCCTAATGCCATCACCTACGCTTCAGGTAGAACCATGAACAGAGCTGAAAACAACACAGCGCTATACCTCCGTTTCCATTTCAATGACATGAATTGTAGTTCTGGCTTCAATTTGAAATGGGTAATAATGCGTTACTTTTTAATGTTGGCTTGTTTTTTTCAGCCTAAATAAACTGTTTTAAAATGATATGCCTTATGAAATATGAAAAAAAATCTATTGAAATTTAAAGTGAAAAATAAAAGCCACAGGAGATCAGGAGGCACTAAGCTACTAATGATTAGAATAGGTTGATTCTTTACAAGGTATTGTGAAATATAATGGTGTTACTAGCTGTCTCATGAGCCCCCGACCTTTGGGGCCCAGTTAAGATTCACAGGCTCTGAGCAGAAACTGTACTTTCCCCACTGACAACTCCAGCTCAAAGAGCAGCCCAAAACGAGCAAATAACCCTTTAACTTTCAATTCTCAAACACCTTCCGAGCCGTACACAATGAGCCAAGCTTCTCAAAATGCACAATTTATTTGCAGAATTACAGTAATAAGTACAACCCAAGATAATCTCACACTGACGTGACAAATAACTCAAAACATCTTGATAAACAAAAGCGAGACTACATTTAGGGGGACTAATACTTCTTTTTTAGAATGGCATATTTTTGTATAATGCTGCTGCTATGGGAAATATTAGAAATATGGAACCACGGAAAAATGTTGTTAATACCACGTAGACTTTGCAAGTGGCATGGGATAAAAGTGTAATATAATAACAGCAAGCCTCAGGCAGAGCCAAAATAACAAGGGGTGGCCTTGAAGCACAAAAGTTTGCAAGGCTTTGTCCTACGCAGTATAATACAACTAAACCCAACACAAACCTATTAAGTGTTCCACTGTCTGCATATGACTGCACAGAACTAGCCTCTCGCGCGCTTGGTGAAAGCTTCGAAAAGCTTTTCATTAATGCTGAACAAAAAGACAGGAGTCTGTCATGTTTCAGCGAAATGTCAGGGTTTCCCCTTCAATACATTAGGCGGGGAGGGCCTTTTTTCACACAAGCACTCCATTTTGTGACCCATCTTTGGAAATGATCAACGCAATTCAATACATGATCAATTCAATACATTTGTGGAGTGGGTGGCATCACCTCGGTTCGTAACCAAATCCACATATTAAATTGTAGTGTGTGGTTTGGCGGTTATCTCGCAACAATTGGCTACTTGGCCACAAGCAGCCAAGTGCATTTGTTTACGTTGTCGAGATTTACCTCAGGAAAGCAAATAACTAGCCTAGCTAAATGACAATGTCATCTTCAGACAATAGGAGGAGCCTGCCACCAAAAAAGCGCCAGGTAAAGATCTCATCTTACTTCCACGTAAATGTAAACAAAATTGGGGAAGATGGTGACAGTGGGAGTCGTATTGTTGTTAGTGAAACCACTTATAATACAGAAAACAACGCATATGATACAGGTGCACCCAAGCTGCCAAAACACTAGTCTGTGTGGAACCCGGCCTAGCTTGAGGACCGTCCCTACAAACCATGGATCTATGGAACAAGCCAAGGAAATCAACTAACTCAAAACTAAAGTTTGTGATCTTCGTTAGATAATGAAGCTCCTAAAAATCCCAATCACAGGAGCAGCATTTAAACAATGCTATTTTAGCCAGCTTGTTGAACATAACATTAAACTGAAAAGAATATTTTATCCTCTCTTCTCACATCCTTTTCCAGTCTCTTATTTTCTTGGGATGTCTCTGGTATTTTGAAGCACATCTTATTGATGAAGCCAAATGACATTTTACAATTTAAATAATTAACAATTATGACCACTTTTGTAGGTGATGATCTGCCACTTTGCACTTGCGTAGGCAACACAAGCAGGCAGTGAAGAGAGGCAGGGCAGAAAGACGTTTTATTGAGGTGCCTAATCTGTACACAGTGTAAAAAAATGTAAACCCACAGAAAAAATGGGAGTAAACACATGTTGCGTCCAGGCCAGGCGCTAGGCACAATCTGTCTGGGGGGGGGGGGGCAAACTAAAGAACGTCCGCAATCAACAGCAGCAGCCATCCACCCGTCCCCACCCCACCCGTTGAAGACTTGAATCGCTAG